>PVIW01008785.1:0-57525 GCA_004026585.1 Noctilio leporinus | reverse complement strand
CTTTCTTTCTGCTACATAGAATTCCATTGTGTATATGTACCAAAGTTTTTTGATCCAATCATCCACTGATGGGCACTTAGGCTGTTTCCAGCACTTGGCTATTGTAAATAGTGCCGCTATGAACATAGGTGTGCATAGGTTCTTATGAATTGGTGTTTCAGGATTCTTTGGGTATAGTCCAAGTAGTGGAATTGCTGGAAATTGATGAAGCCTGTTTTCTTCCTAGTCCAAGCTGCATGGCTGAATCCTGACTATAAACTACATGGCTGCTTCTTCCTTCTCACCACTGACCAGCTTCCCTACAAATTGCGTAGCTGCTTCTTCTCTACAAGCAGCATGGCTAAATCCCCTTCTGGCTCATGGGTCCTTCCTCATGGCTACTGCTCCTCTTCTCTTCTACACTCACTCCTCCTGTATGGTCCTCTCCCATGGCAGACAAGCTCTCCTACAAAGCTGCCTTCCTGCTGTCTCATGGCTCTCTTCCTACACACCAGACTATGGAAATGGGAGGTGGGCTAGATGGACCAGAGTGAAGGGGGAAAATGGGACAACTGTAATAGCATAAACAATAAAAATTTTAACATTTTTAGAAATAAAATAGGAATAATAATAGTACCTACCTCAT
This sequence comes from Noctilio leporinus, assembly GCA_004026585.1. NCBI lineage: Eukaryota > Metazoa > Chordata > Mammalia > Chiroptera > Noctilionidae > Noctilio > Noctilio leporinus. Next base: position 56,900 of record PVIW01008785.1, on the reverse strand, counting down.
AGAAGTACTGTGAGGCTTCATGGAGATAATTTATGTAAAACTTGTAGCCTTATCTAGAATAAAGTAACATGCAGTATTAAATATATTTGTTGTAGTTGTTGCAAATACTTTGAATACATGAGTTTCAACCAATACTTAGAGTTACTAATTGATGTTATTGTTATATTTTTTCAATTAAAGCCTCATTACTTTATTAAAAATACTTCTAGAAAAAAAAATACTTCTATGGGCTACATATGAAATGTTTTACTACCATCATTAGACAAGCCACTGGGGTGTAGGGGGAAGTAGTGTTGAAACAAAGATTTGTAGGAGACTGATACACTATGGACCCTACTCAACCTCTTTTTAAACTATTTTTTGTATGGCTCAGTGATCAATGATCATGTCACAAATGAGTCCTGCTGAGCCACAATATCTGGGTCTGGTTAGGCCATTAGTATCACATTTGAAGTATTTATTTTAAAGTCATTATGCATTTTCCATGATGTACAGGTTTCAATTTAACTACATTTGGTTACCAAAGTGCTTTGCTTATATTAGCAAAAGATTGATTTAAAATACTAATTAATAAATGCTATCTTAATGAGCATCATAGTAATTGTATAATAGCCTGCATCCTATATCTATAAAACTAAGGTCAAGAGGCTCATTATGACCACAAATAAATAGATATTAGCCATAGGTCAGACTACCTTTCCTTCAATTTCTTTTTGTCTTGTGACTAGAATAGTTTCATATAAACAAAATAATTCTTCCTTCTTATCTTCCTGATCTTTCTGCCATATTAATGCAGATTTGATATGTGCCAATATACTGTTTACTGCAAAACGAAATGAGTGAACTGATTCAGATCAAATATCTGAATTTTTACTGAAATCTCATGTCAATGACAAACTGAATTTTAGAATTTTTAAAAATAATTTGTTTTTTGCATTTTGTAGTGGTTATAAATATTAAGAATTTTGGAGCATTTATTTCAGCTAGTACAGTAGAAATGTTATGGCAGTTGTTTTTTTTTTAACTACAGAAGGGGCTATTAGTGTGAGTGTGAATAAATCTACACATATTTTATAGCACTAATGATATTTCAAATTTCCAAGTCTATAATGTTGACCATAACCCAACAGAAAATATTCAGTTACAGAGGAAAAAAAAGGATTAAAATAGGGACAAGATTGGAACTATGGGCCCCTGAACTTTTATCCCAGCAATAACAAGAATGTTTTAGAAAAAGGAACTCCATTTTTGATCTTCACTCTACAATGTTTTCCCACAACCAACAACAACAAAAACAAGAATAGGCAATTGGCTGTTTGGAGTTTCCTTAAAAAACTAAAACTGGAACTGCCTTTTGATCCAGCAATTCCACAACTAGGACTATTCCCAAAGAACCCTGAAACACCAATTCATAAGAACCTGTGTACACCTATGTTCATAGCAGCACCATTTACAATAGCCAAGTGCTGGAAACAGCCTAAGGTGCCCATCAGTGGATGATTGGGTCAAAACACTTTGGTACATTTACAGAATGGAATTCTATATAGCAAAAAGAAAGAAGGAACTCCTAACTTTTGCAACAACATGGATGGAACTAGAAAGTATTATGCCTAGTGAAATAAGCCACGCAGTGAAAGAAATACAAGATGATCTCACCCATTGCAGGATAATAATAAACAAAACAAACAACAAGCAAAACAGAACCAGATATATGAATACAGTATATAGGCCTTCAGTGGGCAGGGGCAAGGGGGTGGGGGAAGGAAGAAGCAAAGAAGGAGAGCAGTTTAGACAAGAACCTAGTATGGAAGAACCATGGACATGGACAACATGTGGGATTGACTTTGTGGGGGTGGGTGGGAGGAGAAGGGGACAGAGGGGAGCAAAAATGGGATGGATGTAATACAACAACAATAAAATTAAATTTTAAAAGAAGGAAATTGGCTGGAATTATAGAATTCACAGTTTTATTTCATATGTTGTTTATGTGCTTTTGAGTGGCCAGACACATGCATCTTGAATCCTAATTCAAATAATCTAGGATCTGTGCCTTCAAATGATTTGCCATGTAAGGTTAGAAAGCCAAGAAAGGCAAAAAGCTACAGTAATTTGGGAGACAATGTCAACCCAGCTTGTTGCATTACACTGTCTTTTTTGAGGTGGGGGATAAAAATGTGATGCAAAGTTAGCTTGGCCATTGTGAAATCCTGAAACTCCTGAGAATTTTCTCCCACCTTCAGCCTGGATAAATCATCAGCATCAAAAACATTATCATCTCTGCCATATTCACAATAGAATTTAACAGATTATTATTCATATCTCAAAAGAGGCACTCTTGTATGTTACTAATGAATTCTCTGTTGGTATCTCCACTGTAATTTTCATAGACCAGTGCTCCTCAAATATTAATATAATAAAAATGTTCTAGGAATATTGTGAAAAACATATTTCTTTTTAAATTATTAAGTTATTGTTATTGTATTACAATCATTTCATTTTTCCCCCATTACTCACCAGTACCTGCCCACCCCATCCTGTCTCCCACAGTCAATTCCCCCCTCATTGTCCATGTCCATGAGTCATTCATACTAGCTCCTTTACTAAATCCTTCTCCTTCTTTCCCCCTTTCTTCCCCTCCACCCACCATCTTTCTGCTCCTTGTTGCCATGCTTCTGGTTCCATTTCGCTGATTTGTTTGCATTGTTCATTATTTTCCTGTGTTCAGTGAGATCATGTGGTATTTGTCTTTTGCTGCCTGGCTTATTTCACTGAGCATAATACTCTCCAGTTCTGACCATGCAATTGCAAAAGGTAGAAGTTCCTTCTTTCTGATACTAGTATTACATTGTGTACCACAGTTAAAAACATAAATTTCTTGACTTCACTCCCAAGATTATGTTTCAGCAAACATAGGGTGGAGCCTAGGATTCTGTGATTCTAACAAGTTCATAGTTGTTGCTGATGATGCTAGTTCAAGGGCCACAATGTGAGTGGCAATGATCTAAAATTTTTCTTTTCTTTTTTTTACTCCCTAACACCTGATCTGATCTTCACTTTCATGTAATTACTTCCTTTAGATAACTAAAATCATCAACCTCAGAAACATTCTAGAATCCTTATTGTCCTTTCTTCCTTCTGTCCTATCTCAGGCAAGAAACTTACCTTTTCCTCTTGTCAAGTAAAAACTTTCACTTTAATTTCAATCTTGTCCCTATATCAATTATTCATTGTATTAGTTAGGATTAGGGTCAGCTACCAGTAATAGTGAATCCAAGGTAACACTAGTTTGGACAAGATGAAAAAGTCCCTCTCAGATAAATATAAGTGACCTAGGACTGGTATATTAGCTCCATAACCATCAGGTTCCAAATGCCTTCTGTCTTGTTGCTCTTTCATTCCAAAAATGCTACTTTCACTTCAAAGTCTACCTCATAGGCCAAGAACTATTGCTATAGCTGTTAAATCCAAATTTCAGCCAATAGGATGGAAATAAGGCTAGAAAAACATACTCCTGTTTACAGTCTATGGACCAGAAGTTAGTCATATGGTCATACCTAGCTGCAAAGTCAATTGAGAAATGTACTTTTTACATGCCCAAATAAAAAATATGAGATTTCTATGAGTAAGGAAAGAGGAAAATATTGAAGTACAATTAGCAGTCTCTATGGCACCTCTTCTTTTGATATTTATTTTCCATGTAAAATTTTCTTCATTTTTCCTCCTAAATCTATAAATAGTTTAAAAGTAAAAATTTACTTCAACACCCCTTTCTCTGGTTATCATGCAGCCTTACATCTTTCTTTATTCCTAAACTTGTCAAATACCAAAAATTTATTTCTATTTCCTACATTTTGTTATCACCTGCCCTTTCTCCTCAGCATCTTGTAATCTGGCTAATACCTCATTGCCATTGAACCTACCTTCTACTGTATCATCAGTAAATTCCTTACTCCCCAACCCATGGACTTCTAAGTCTTTGTAATACTTTCCCCACTGTAAATTATTGCCTTGGAAAACATGATGGTAAAACTGAAGAAGCTTGGCAAATAAATAGCTGGCTATCAAAGGAGAGAGTCTTGCCTCAGGGATCTTATATCTTTTTTTAAATTTAATTTTATTGTTGTTGTATTACATCCATCCCTTTTTTGCTCCCTTCTGTCCCCCTCCCCAGGGATCTTGTATTTTTAATGCAACCATAAAAGAGCATGCCTTTAAGAGGGACATTTGGGCTCAATATATTTTATAATTTTTGTTGTGAAATGTATGTAAAGATAGACTTAGAAAAAAGTCCTCTTAGTCATAACTAAACAGTATCTCACACAAATAGATGTGAAATTAGGTAATATTTTTTTTCCATTACCATTTAGTCCCTTCATGCCTCCTCCCCCTAGCAATCACCATGCTGTTATCCATGCCCATGAGTCTTTTGCTGTTTGCTCAATCCCTCCACCTCTTACCCTCCCTTCAACATACTTAGGTGTCATCCTGCTAGCTATGAGTCTGTAAAAAATATTTCAAAGGAAATGTGTATAACAGTGTTTGGCACACATAGCAAATTATTTTAACATGTTATTCAACTCTCTGGCATTAACTGCCCTTGTCAATCTGCTAATATTTCTAATGTATTAGATTAGACTCATTGGATGTTTGTGGCCCAGGGTTTTTTTTTTACTTGACTTTGGTCTGGCATGTATACTGCAGCAAAAGAAAATAATCATAAGTAGGGCAAGAGAGGAATTTTGTTGGAAATTGTGTTTTCCAAAGTTCCTTCTGAAGACTTTACAATGCTGGTAAGGAAAACAAGATGAGAAAGAAGGACTGTATGCATATATAAAACCTTTGGTTTTATAATAAACCCAACCTGTTTTGGAGCTGCTTGACTGCAGCAGAGGTGAGACCTTGTAAGTTTGTCAAGCTAGATGGAGCCAGGTCATGGTTGGAAAGGAACTTAGCATCTCTGGAAACTTATTGTTACAATTACAAACTTTGTTCTTGGACCATCTCTGATCTCCGTATGTCTGACTTTTGACTTAACCAGCTATTGTTACTGAACTTGAGATGAAATCTGCCTTTTATTCATGTGCTGAATTGGACTCCTCCCCACTTCAGAATTTGTATCAACCTTGATTTAATTCCTGGGTTCAAATTTGTGACTTAGTAGTGCTACTTCATCTGCTCTCCTGTTTCCATTTCAGCCTAGACACTTTCTGACAATCCCAGGTTCCTCAATTTAAAACTTGATACTCAGTCCTGGCTGCACATTAGAATTATACGGAAAGATTTAAATATCTAGCAAGGCCTTGGGCCTATCCTCAGAAATCTAATTTAAGTGAATCTGAAATAAGACTAGGCACTGAAAATTTTAAAGACTCCTCAGGTGACCCTAATCTGCCTTCACATTTGAAAAGCCATTCTAGCTTTCATTTCTGTTCAGAATAACTATGGATTCTACTTAGGGAAGCACCCTATCTCCTCTTGACACCAAGCCATAACACCTTCAATGGTCCTGTGGACCTCAATAAACTCAGGTGCCAGCAAGAATCAGTTAGATCTAAGATGGCAATCCATTTATTCAGCAAGCATATAATAAGTATTTACTCTTCTCTAGATAGTCATGAAAAAAACTAGAATGTTGTTCTTTTCTTCCAGAGCCAAACATGCTAATGGAGGCATTGACGAGACACATAATTATAACAAGATGATAAATGCTTTAATAGGGATATGAATGAAATATTATGAAACTACAGAAAATGAAGAGGTTTACAAGTAGGAAAGAGAAGGTAATAGCATTCCAAACAGAAGGGAAACCTAAGCAAAAACACAAAGAGATGATATTCTGAATAAATATACTACATGAATGCTTTATTTAATTCAAGAATAGCATGAATTTTAAGAAAATCCTAACTTTGCATGTATTTTATATACTTTTTTAAAGAAAGAAAAAAATTCAGTGACTACAATGTGGTATATCATTTTTGTTTTTTTTGTTTTTTTTGTTTTTTTTTTTTTTTGGTATATCATTTTTGTAAGCAAGACTAACCCATCTCACCCTAGCTGGCATGGCTTATTAGATTGAGTGCCAGCCTGTGAACTGAAAAGTCACTGGTTAGATTCCCGGTTGGAGCACATGCCTGGGTTGTGGTACAGGTCCCCAGTTGGGGACATGCAAGAGACAACTGATGGATGTTTCTCTCCCTCTTTTTCTCTGTCCCTTCCCCTCTCTCTAAAAATAAATAAATGAAATCTTTGTAAAAAAGACTAAATCACCTTGATGGCCCAACAAAATAAAAAAAGACTAATAAAACTTCAATAGCAAAAATAAGAATGAGCCTAAGACATTTATTTTTACTTTATTTTTTAAGCCTCACCTAAGGATATATTCATTGATTATAGAGAGAAAGGAAGCAGAAGAGAGAGAAACATGGATCAGTTGCCTTCCGTATGTGCCCTGACCAGGAATTAAACCTGCAGCTTTTTGGTGTACAGGATGATATTGCAACCAACTGAGCCACTTAGCCAGGGCATGCCATTTATTTTTAATATCACTGCAGCTTGATTGCAAATTTTGACCTTTGGTCAATGCAAATAATTATAATGTCCTTTAGGTTGGTTTGTCTTTCTGAATATTGGTAAACAAATTGGAACATTTCTTCTTGGTTCTTCTTTCTCAAATCTGAGTGAGTTATACTTGGGATTAATTGACTCCAGTATGCACCTGAAGATGCTGGGTGCTGGATTTTTTACATTGTTGAGTGTTCAAAATGCTTGGTTTGTAGCAAACTGTTTAAAATTATTTGTATGGTCATTTTAACTATGCATACACACATTACCAGCAGTTACATTGTTTTGTTACTTGGTCTTAATCTCTGGAAACCATATACAATACATCCTTACAAAATAGCATAGGGCCCACCATTTGAAAGGCAAATGAAACAACAATGAGTTTCATATCTTATCAAAATACCTGTCGAGCTTTTTCTGTACATCACCTTCTAACAATACTTAGTAGTGTATTACATTTTAAAATCCCAAGCCAAAAATTGGAAAGATAGGCTTTCACAGCCCAGAAATGTCCTCAACATGCCCTTGATGTTAGATTAGTGCAAGGTGAGCTAGACTAGAGAAAAGAGAAATGTCTCCCCAGTTAGGGCAAGTTTGAGCAGAAATAATACCTAGGCCAATATCCAAACAGAATCAATATTATCCAGAAAGATACTTTAATTGTACAAAGGGTTTATGATCAAATATTAATAGAAAAGCAAGTCAAGTATTATAGGAATAAAGAAGGGCATTGCCTATAAAATGGGGAGATTATGATAACCCCAGATTAACTAGGCCAGCTTTCAAAGAAGTTGAACTATGGCCTATATTTCAAAGATAAAGGAGGAGATAATAAAATTGATTATTTTTCCCTTTCTTCTTCACAAATATCTATTCAACCTTCACTCTTTTTTATTATATATCATTTGCCCAACAAATTTTAATAGTTAACTACCATTGAACTGGTTTAAGTAAAATGTAACAAAATGCGTTCAGTAATTTCCCTCAGGTATAACAAAGGCTATGTTTCCTTTCCTGCTTATGTACATTTGAATGGTAAAGAAAGAAAAGTGGGCCCGAGCTGGTAGCACAGTAGATAAGGTGCTGGCCTGCGAACCCAAAGGGCACATAACAAGGCAGCAAACCAGGTCTCCAGTCAGGTCTGTGGCTGGAGGCAGGTGAAAAGCAACCATACATTCATGTCTCTCTCCCTCTCTGCCTCTCTCCCTTCCCCTCTTTCTAAAAATAATGAAATAAAATCTTAAAAAAAAAAAAAAAAAGGTGTTTCAGTTAGGTAAGTTTTTTAAGAAAGAAAGAAAGAAAGAAAGAAAGAAAGAAAGAAAGAAAGAAAAGAAAGAAAGAAAGAAAGAAAGAAAGAAAGAAAGAAAGAAAGAAAGAAAGAAAGAAAGAAAGAAAAGTGGGAAAACAGCCCAATTAAAAAATGGGCAAAGGCAGAAATTAACCCAGGACTCTATGGTCAACTAATATTTGACAAAGGGGGAAGGGACATCCAATGGAATAAAAACAGTCTCTTCAACAAATGGTGTTGGGAGAACTGGACAGCAACATGCAAAAAGATAAAACTAGACCACCAACTTACACCATACACCAAAATAAACTCAAGATGGATAAAGGATTTAAACATAAGCAGTGCCACCGTAAAGGTCCTGGAGAAAAATAGAGGCAGTAAACTTTCAGATATCCTACGCAAAAATATGTTTACTGATACTTCACCAAGGGCAAAGGAAATCAAAGAACGAATCAACAAATGGGACTATATCAAATTGAAAAGTTTCTGTTCAGCTAAAGAAAATATCAGCAAAATTCAAAGGGAACCAACTGTATGGGAAAACATAATTGCCAATGGTACCTCAGACAAGGGTCTGATCTCCAAAATATACAAAGAACAAATGCGACTCAACACCAGGGAGACAGACAGCCCAATTAAAAAATGGGCAAAGGACCTGAACAGACAACTCACTGAGGAAGATATACAAAGGGCCCAGAGGCATATGAAAGAATGCTCAACATCACTAGTCATCAGCGAGATGCAAATTAAAACCACAATAAGATACCACCTCACACCTGTCAGAATGGCAATCATCAACAAATCAACAAACAACAAGAGTTGGCAAGGATTCAGGGCAAAGGGAACCCTCATACACTGTTGGTGGGAATGTAGGCTGGTGCAGCCACTGTGGAAAGCAGTATGGGGTTTCCTTAAAAAACTAAAAATGGAACTGTCTTTTGATCCAATAATTCCACTACTAGGACTATACCTGAAGAACCCTGAAACACCAGTTATGAGCACCTATGTACCCCTATGTTCATAGCAGCACTATTTACAATAGCCAAGTGCTGGAAACAGCCTAAGTGCCCATCAGTGGATGATTGGATCAAAAAACTTCGGTACATTTACACAATGGAATTCTATATAGCAGAAAGAAAGAAGGTACTCGTACCCTTTACAACAACATGGATGGAACTGGAGAGTATTATGCTTAGTGAAATAAGTCAATCAGTGAAGGACAAATATCATATGATCTCACCCATTACAGGACAATAATGAACAAAACTAACAACAAGCAAAACAGAGCCAAATATATGAATACAATGAATAGGCCTTCAGTGGTCAGGGGGAAAGGGGTTGGGGGAAGGGGGAGGCAGAGGCAGGGAAGGGGAGCAGCTTAGACAAAAACCTAGTATAAAGGAACCATGGACATTGCCAACAGGTGGGATTGACTTTGGGAGGAATGGGTGGGTGGGGAGGGGGACGGAGGGGAGCAAAATGGAGATGGATGTAATACAAAAATAAAAGCTAAAAAAAAAAAACTCTGGTACATTTACACAATGGAATACTACACAGCAGAAAGAAAGAAGGAACTCCTAACCTTTGCAACAACATGGATGGAACTAGAAAGTATTATGCTTAGTGAAATAAGCCAGTCAGTGAAGGACAAATACCATATGATATCACCCATTACAGGATAATAATGAACAAAACAAAACAAACAATAAGCAGGGGGAAGGGGAATGGGGGTTGGGGGGAAGGGGGGGAAGAGGCAAAGAAGGGGAGCAGTTTAGACAAGAACCTATTATGGAGGAACCATGGACATGGACAACAAGTGGGTGGGTGGGAAAGGGGACAGAGGGGAGCAAAAAGGGGATGTATGTAATACAACAACAATAAAATTAAATTTAAAAAAGTGGTATCTAAAATGTCACAATAAACTTTAATTTCTCTCAAACCCCTACATAGAATTTCTAATACAAAAGAGTGATATCCCATGATTCTTTATATATGCTAGCATATACTTTATATATGAATTAACCTGTTTTTCCTTATCAGTAACAATGATGGTAGAATTAATAATTATATTTTTCTCTTTCCTACAGGGTTTAATTATCTGTTTAAAAAATAAAGAATTATGAAATTGCAACCTCGTCAGGCTCAATTTTAATTAGATTGATTATTTAAACCACAGCTTCCAATGCTGTGGAAGGTATAGACAAGTATTTTTCCTATTACCATAAATACAATACTAAGAACGTACTTTATGTAGAGTTTTGTAACTTTTATAAAGTTCTAGTAAATAATATATCTTCTAGGACTACCCAGAAGATAGGTAGGTTAGACAAAGCCCAATCTCTATGAAATGTGTTTGCCCATTTTATAGAAGTAATTAAGCCCAAAGACAGTCAATGATTTTCCAGGCCTGAGAGTTTATTTTTAACTTTCAGTCCAAGAGCTTATAATGATCAACAAACCTTCAAAATATTAAATTAGATAATCCACATTAAAATTTGGCTCAATGCTTGATGCATAGTATATACCCAATAAAAGCCGCTATCAATTACATGAACTATTTACACTGTTTATTACTAAATTAATAATCTTGTCACTGGGAATCAAAAGCTGACGTTTCAGGACTAAGCTTAAAAGAAATACGAAAGCTTATTAAGGAGCAAATGAGCAATTCCCAACATCTGGGTGGAGACCAAATAATTTAATCAAATGTATTCAAACCCCATAAAAACAGTAAAAATCCATGCTCCAAACAATCATGTTATGGAGTCAAAGTTTTGCCTCAATAGTGGTGTTATTTCTCAGAATCTATCCTAGAAGAAAAACAAAGTAAAAAATGTAGGAAAATTTGTATGCCCAATAATGCTCATTATATATATTTTTTTAATATATGTTTTTATAGTTGTTATATTGTAGTCATCTCATTTTCCCCCTCTGCTCTCCCCCTCCCCACCCTCCTCATTTCCCCCAACAGTCAATCCCATATGTTGTTTGTATCCATGGGTCATTGATGCTAGTTCCTTGACTAAACTGTTCCCCTCCCTTGTCTCCTTCTCCCCTACTCCCACCTTTTTATAAAATCAAATACATAAGAGAGAAAGATTATTGTGCAGGTGTTAAAATATCATTAAAAGAGAATACACAATATAGGGAAGTTATTATTGTCATAATTCAAAAAGAAACTCCATATGAAATTATGTTCTTGGTATTATTTCACTTAGGTATGAGATATGTAAGAAAGAAAGAAATATGCATCCTGACTGGTGTGACTAGGCAGGTTGGGGCACTGTCCTATAAACTGAAAGGACACTGGTTCAATTCCTGGTCAGGACACATGCGTGGGTTGCAGGCCAGGTCCCTGGATGAGGGAATGCAAGAAACAATCAATTGATGTATCTCTTGCACATTGATATTGCTCTCCCTCTCTTTCTCCCTCCCTTTCTCACTCTCTAAAAATAAATAAATAAAATTTTTTAAAAGAAACAAGTATGCTAAAATATTAATTATGGTTATTTCTTGAGTTTTAGAATATGCATTGCTTTCATTTTTAGTACTTTAATTTTACAAGTTGCCCCAAAGCACAGAGGAAAATAAATGTTATTTCTTGAATAACTCAATAAGGTAAGTGGTCATCCTATTTCCTGTCATGAACACCACTTTGCATGTTCTGTCTCTCTGATACAAGAAACTACCTGAGTGATTCTCCCAGTTCTATGATAGTGGATCTACATCTTCTATCACTACTAACCAAGGCCACCTCTTTGGGACTTATTGAGGATCCATAAGTTTCAAAGTAAAATATGGCTCCAGTCTGAGTATTGCAAAGAGAGATAGATATATGGAATATTCAGCAACTTGACTATTTTATTTTATTTTATTTATTATTTTTTTTAGAGAGAGGGAAAGGGAGAGAGGCAGAGAGACATCAATGTATGGTTGCCTTTCACCTGCCTCCACCTAAGAACCTGGCTGGAGACCTGGCTTGCAACCTGGTTATATGCCTTGGCTGGGAATTGAACCAGCCACCTTTGGGTTCACAGGCCAGCACCTATCCACTGTGCCACCAGCCAGGAGCTATTTTATTTTTAATACAACTCTCTAGTGATGTTCAGATCTGCATCTACCATCTGAATTTTTGGGCTGTGGCGCTAAGCACACGATGTTCTCTCAGTTGTCTACCTTCCTGATTACTCCCAATCAAAATCTGCTTCCACCAAAGCCAAAAGCAAAGCCAGTAAATTCTGTTTACTCTACTGGGGTAAGAAGAGGAAGAAGCTGTGATCATGTCCTATGCACACCATTGCTCTTCAGTCAGTGTTAGCTGACTCCAGAGTAAATAAATTAAATGAAAGCAAACAGCCATTTAAGGAAATTGCCTTCAGCTGATACTTTATGTTGCTCTGTCTTGTCTTCCAGGTCTGCGAATAAGGTTAATTCAAACCTTAAGGCCAAGGTTAGGAGTGTGCCAGCTCATCCAAAAGCTCTCAGTGAAATGTAGGAAAACAAAAACTAGCACAGTTCAATCTGCATAATTATCTAGCAGCATTCTACACTTCTTCAGTATTGGTTTCTTAAAGCACAAGAAAGAAACTTCTCCTTATTTATGTCCTGGCTGGATCTTCTGGAGAAAAAAATATATATATCAGCCTGTACAGAATCAATTTAAGGGATATGGTTGCATTTGTTAATGTATGAAAGGAGTGAGGAAGAAAGAAAATCAGATGCTTAGTTTTCATTGCTTCAGCTCAACATAGGATGAAAAAAGATCATCGGAACCCAAGGAAAGAGAGGAGTGAATAATGAGGAAAGAAAAATGGAACAGAGAATGTGGCAAAAATGGTATACAGAGCATATTAGCAATACTTAGCAGAGAAGCTGGAAAAAAGTCCTATGTATCTGGAGAGTGTTAACTGTTTAAGGTCCTGAGGGTTTTCAGCCATTTTAATTTACACTGTCTCAAGTGGATGAAAGGGGATTACAGTTCTCATCCAAGCCATAGATAGAGGGTAGGTAAAAAGACAAAACAAGAGTGAGAAAATGAACTTTTCAGTAAAGCAGAGAAGGATGTGGGCTGCAAGTAGATTAGAATTGGGTCATTCACATTAACTGCAGTATTTTGCTTTAAGGATGGCTAAGAATTGATTACACTTGATGGCATGTTTCATCTGCCTTCATGAAGCTGACATCTCAATGGCTCTTACTTTACCTGTAGCAAAATGTTGCATTCACTACAACTGACTAGCATATACTATTGTTCATGACTCAGTACCAAATAGAGAAATCATGACTTAAATCTTCTGGTCATTGCAGTATGAATCAGCCTGGCACAGGCTGGCAGCTGTGACGCTTTGCTACTTGGCATGCATCAGGGGCTAGAAAGTGCAAAACTTTACATTTCATTCTGAGAAATAATTATCCTGTAGTGTCTTTTTCATTTGAAATAGTTGCACATTCAGTTTTAGAAGCCATCACTCCTCTTTATTTCTCCCAACCACAGTGTGATGACATAATGTGGAGCTCCTATAGTAGATGCATGCTTACTATAATAACAAAATTAAGTCTAAATAAGTATTCATATAAATCAGCTAAATTAAACCTAAACCTGGGGTTGGTGCTTCTCTCAGCATTAGATACCTCTATTTTGTGAAACCACAACATCCACTTTACTTTTAATGATCAGTATAATTTTAGCACATGACTACTTTTCTAGGTCTCAGTTTCCCCATCTGTAAAAGAGGGGATATGAATAGATGAGGTATTATTATATGAATGGCTACATTGCTATGGAATAGCAAAATGACATTCTGATTCTTCTTTTATGCAGATTGGTAACAAAATAAATAAAGTGGAAAGCTTTCTATCTGTGCAGCTCTTGGTTTCAAGCACATAACCTATGAAAATACATGGTTAACCCATGATCTGACACTTTCTCCATCTCAGGCCACTTCCAAACATTGATTCTGTGCTCTGTCACACTAATTTAACTATAGGACACTATATACAATGCACTCATAAGAGGAGCCTACCCCAACATTCTTGGCTTACAGGGCCAGAAGAAAATATGGAATCCTGGGGGCAGGCTCACTCCCAAGAAAAAGAGGGGCAAAGGTACTAGGCTACCTATGTCTGGTTTCTCTTTGACGGTTTGGCTAGAATGAAGGTGGGACCAATTAAAAATCTTAACCTTTGGATTGTCTGCTGAAAATCAATAGATGAGAATTTTCAGCAACATGACTTCTGTTTGCCCACTTACTTCAACTTTTTGGTTATAAACTACTTCTTTCCAGGTCTGATTGTCCCCATCCTTTAAAGCTGTAAATCCCTGTGGGTAAAGAGAACTATCTGCCAAGCCAGAAAGTAGGGAGAAAGGAGGAGAGCATGAAAATAATTATGCTTTTTTGTTTCAGGGCCCACACTGATTAGGAAGGGTACAGTCCAGCAGCCTTGCCCTGGGAATAATTTGCATTAGCACCTGGATGATGGCATAGGGAAATTGGTGATCAAAAGCAGTTTAGTTCTCCTGGCTGGTGGCACAGTGGATAAGGAGCCAGCCTGTAAACCCAAAGGTTGCTGGTTCAATTCCCCAGCCAGGGCACATAAGTAGGTTGCAAGAACAGGTCTCCAGCCAGGTCCGTAGCTGGAAGCAGGTGAAAGGCAACCATACATTAATGTCTCTCCCCCTCTCTGCCTCTCTCTTTTCCCTTCTCTCTAAAAATAATAAAAAATCTTATTAAAAAACACAAAGTTTTCTTTTAAAAAAAGTAGTTTAGCTCTGAACCTGGTTTTTAAGCATTTCTACCAGTGAGTCAAATAGCTAATTAATCAGTACCATTCTGTTGAAATACATCTAAAATATGGCTGACTCTGATTCTGTTTATTTTCAGAAGAAACTTTAGAGACTGACTAGTTTGACACACTCAGTTTTCATAATTAAGTACTTGTTAGTTACGCTTCTGTAGCACCAAGTACAGTGCCTGGCATACAGTAAGTGCTCAATATTTCTTGAATTTTCAAATGAGGAAACTGACTTCTTGGATGATTAGGTATAACACTAGCTAATAGCAGAACTGGAGCCAGAACCTTCGCCACCAGCCACCCAATTTTTCTACATCTGCTTTCTAGTTAAGTAATTAAACTAAATGCAAGGAACCATTCTTAGCTTAAAATAAAGAATGTCATAAGTTCTTAATACCTTTTTTAATTATTTGATTATTTTTAAATCCTTGCAAGCATAATTACTTAGAATACAAGCCATAGTTTGTATATGGGCAGATATCCAATGATAATGTTTATTACTCTTGCCTAATATTTAGGCATACAGTTCTGAAAGCAGGTGTCATAGATGCAAATCGGGGCTTAGCCACTAAACCAGTCTTGTGACCTTGTACAAGTTAATCAAACATTCTGACTAAACTTCTTCATCTGTAAAATGAAAGAACAGTACCTTCTTCAGAGGGTTGATGCAAAAAAAGTAAAATAATAAACACATGTAAATTGCCTAGAATTATGTATATACATAATAAATATAAGCTATTATTATTATTATTGATATTTGAGTTGATAATTCAATCTATAGGACTTTGGCAACTTCACATTTATTCTGCTTGTCTATTTGAGGTTAGAGGAGTACCATGATGCAAGTAAACTTCCTTAGACTTGTTTCTCACTAAATGGTTGAGAGATACTATTTTGGTACTGAGGTTACAAAATTTCATTCACAAGCCAAAGCGTATCAGGCAGCTTCTCACTGGATTATTATGTGAATCTGGCCCTGGAAAGTGAGGTACAATATGTAGAGTTTGTCCAATGGATAAAAATCTCATGTCTTCTGCCTTCTTAATCGCTAATAGAAACCCCAAAGAGGAAAGAGATTCATAGCCTCTCCTTTGGGTTTGGTGTTTGAAGCAGCAGTTTTATCTGGATGCCTTCTTTGTGACAACCAGCCATACACCGCCACCCTCCACCCAAAAAAAAAAAGAAAGAAAGAAAAGAAGCGCTAAAGTAATTTTGGCAGGTTTCCAATATTAAACCCAGGTAAATAAAAATTTAGCTTTACTTGGCTTGATTAGTAGACAGAAAAACATGAGAAAATTCTAGGAAATGGAGAAATTAAAGCAGGATTTAGGACCCATGCTTGTAAAACAATGGGAAATAACTGAAATTAAGACCATGATGTCTTTACTTGTCTGATTGTGATATCTGAATGACTGAAAGCAGAGTGGAAGAAAGTTCCAGTGAGTCAAACTCATCTTTTTCATGACAGGTCACACAGATAATTTTTACCAGGTTTTCAGAAAGGCTTTGAAGTAATACCATATGTGTCTATCACAACTGGAATGTAGTAAACAGGGCAGCTTTGTTCCACTTAAACATTCCTTGAGTCTTGACTGGCATGACTCCATTGGTTAAGCAAGTGCCTGCCTATGAACTGAAAGGTCACCAGTTCAATTGCTAGTCAGGGCACATGCCTGAGTTGTAGGTTCAGTCCCCAGTCAGGGCAGGCAACTGATTGATGTTTGTCTCTCACATTGATGTTTCTCTCCATTCTATTTCCCTCTTTTCTCCTCTCTAAAAATAATAAATAAATAAATAATTTTTTTCAATTTACTTTTTTAAAGATTTTATTTATTATTTTTAGAGAGCAAGAAAGGGAGAGAGACATCAGTGTGTGGTTGCCTTTCACCTGCTTCTAGCTACAGAGATGGCTGGAGACCTGGCTTGCAGCCTGGTTACGTGCCCTAGCTGGGAATCGAACCAGTGACCTTTGAGTTCACAGGCCGGTGCCTTATCCACTGTGCCACCAGCCAGGGCTAATAAATATTTTTTCAAAACAATCCCTTGAGTTCATATAAATTTCAACACCTGATCTTGCTGCTATGTCACCATTATGTTCAAAAGTAATTACTTCATGAAAGGAGGTATGGCTCCCTTATATCCCTGTAGCTATAACAAAGTTTTCTGCTTGGGTCTAGCTATTCTTTTCTGAACTGCAAACAAGAACTTCTCAGAAGATAACCAGACAAATGAATAACTACACTTAATCATCATTGTCTTTCAAGGATGTGAAGCAACTATGTGAATTGCTGTACCTTTTCCTATGTAACAGTTCCAGGCTCTATTCCCCAAGAGCCTTATGATAAGCAGTCATATAGGCTACTGAAACTCGTGTAAGAACAACAGACAAAGAGAAATTTGGTTCAAGTCTTGATTCTTCTATTCACTAGATGTTTGACCTTAAGCAGACCATTTGTTTTATTTTCTGCCTCACTTTCTTCAAAATGAAAGAGTTGTTTTGGATAATTAAGGCAGCGCACAATGCAATACACAGATAATGTACTACAGTCTTGTATACTTGAAAATTATAACAAATGTTATCCCAATAAATACAATTTTAAAAGGTTCTTTCTAGTCTATTATAAAGTAGCTGTGTATCTAAATTTTTAAAGAGGATAGTAAGATAGTGAAGTCTTCAGATCTTGGTGATAGACTATGGGAGAATATAATTAGTTGTAATAGTACCTCTTCAGCACCTATCAAACCTCTACATATAGAAAGCTTCTTAATATTGAGAGGCAACACAGTGTAATGGAGAGCACATGGTAGTTACAGTTAGCTGGCATAGGTTTGGATCTTGGCTCATTCATTTAGCATCCTTAATTTTTAGAAAAGATCAATAATAATCATGATAATACTACTTGAAGATCAAATGTGCTAAAGCATAAGAAAGCAGAAAGACGTCTGTTTCTGTTTATGATGGGGTGACTCGTACCAAAGTATCCTCTGCTCTTTAAAAAAACTATAAGGGAGAAGAGGAGGCAAAGAAGGGGAGCAGTTTAGTCAAGGAACTAGTATGGAAGAACCATGAACATGGACAAGTGGGATTGACTTTGGGGGGCGTGGTTGGGTGGGGAAGGGGACAGAGGGAAGGAAAAAGGGGATGGATATAATAAAACAACAATAAAATTTCATTTAAAAAATACCAAAACTATAAAACTGAACATAATATAGAGCAAGGTACAAGACAATAGGCAGTCAGAACTTTGATTATTGAGAAAAAGAAAACATAGAAAGGCAAGCCCCAAATTCATGTCAGTTCTCTACTTTGGAATAATTTACAGAACAAAACACAGAGAAATAAAGACCAGACAGCTCATAGTAGTCCTACTGAACTTACGGAACAGATACTGCATTTCAGAAAAAGATACCAAAGAGGAGGAAGCTGTGCAGTAGAGTTCACAGATGACTCAGTTGGTGTTTCCCATAAGTCATTGGCCAAGGCTTGGGCTATACATGTCCAGGGCAGGGCTATGCAAAACATTGCAGCAAGAGGTTATTAAGGGGCTGAGAGCTGAACAGTGTTTGGAAACATTGGAGTTCTACCACAACCAGAGTGAAGAGAGCACATTAAAATCCCCAGCATTCAGCCAAGACCACAGAAAGGCCATGCACTGGAGAAAGGGCCATGTTATACCTACACTGGACTACTCTACATGGGGCTACTCTAGACCCACCCTACCAAAGCCTATAACCAATCTGCCACAAAAGCAAGAATTTCCAGTAAAGGAAGACACCATACATAATTTAGTCCAACAATACATCATCTAAAATGTCTAGCAATACATCAAAAGATTTTCAACATTTAAAAAAAAGGAAATATGACCCTAAATCAAGAAAAAAAAAGTAACCAATACAAAGATACCCCAAGAAAGCCCAAATTTTGGAATTAACACAGAAGAATTTTAAGGCTACTATAAAAAAATATTCAAAGATATAAAGGAGACATTATTTGAATAAGAGAAAAGTTTAAATAAGAGGAGAGAGTAAGTCTCAACAGCCAAATGAAAACAATATAAAAGAATCAAATTAAGCCCTGGATGGTGGCACAGTGGATAAAGCACCAGTCTGCGAACCCAAAGGCCACTGGTTCAATTCTCAGTCAGGGCACATTATCAGGTTGCAAGCCAGGTCTCCAGCCAGGTCCGTAGCTGGAGGCAGGCGAAAGGCAACCATACATTGATGTCTCTCTCCCTCTCTGCCTCTCTCCCTTCCACTTTCTCTAAAAGTAATAAATAAAATCTTTTTTAAAAAGAATCAAATTAAAATCCCAGAAATTTGAATTATCTGAAATGAAACAATTCATTAAAAGAACTTAAAAGCAAACTGGAGTTAGCAGAAGAAGGGATGAGTGAGTTTGAATACAAACTTATAGAAATTATCCAATTTGAAAACCAGAGAGAAAATATTGAAAAATAATTTAATGAACTTTTGTGTGTTAGTAAAATCTGTGAGATAATCCAAGGTCTTAAATATATATGCAATTGGATCCCTAAAGGCAAAAAGATAAGAGAATGCGGCAGAAATTTTTTTTTTAAGAGATAATGTTCAAATTGTATTAAATGATGAAAAACAATAATCCAAGAGCCCAGCAACACTCAGTAGGTGAATTCAAATGAAAACCACACTCAGACATGTCCTAGTTAAGTAGTAAAAAATCAAAGGTGAAAATTCTTAAAAGCAGCGGGAGAATAATATATTGCTCACAAGCCAAAAGCAATATGACATAAGGTCAACTTGTAGTAAGCCTGTGTTTCTATACAGCAAGAAAAAATAACACATTTTTAAGTAATTCCATTTGATATGCATAAAATACTTAGAAATAAATCTTTAAAAGTGTATACTAGACCTGTAAACTATAAAATATTTCTGAAAGTAAAAATAACCTAGTAAGGGGGAAGGGGAGAGGAAGAGGCAAAGAAGGGGGGCAGTTTAGACAAGAACCTAGTATGTCGCAGGTTTGATTCTCCAGCCAGGGCACATAACCAGGTTGCAAACCAGGTTTCCAGTCAAGTCTGTGGCTGGAGGCAGGTGAAATGCAACCATACACTGATGTCTCTTTCCCTCTCTGCCTCTCTCCCTTCCCCTCTTTCTAAAAATAATGTAATAAAATATTTAAAAAAAAAAAAAAGAACCTAGTATGGAAGAACTATGGACATGGACAACAAGTGGGATTGACTTTGTGGGGGAATGGGTGGGTGGGGAGGGGGACAAAGGGGAGCAAAAATGGGATGGATGTAATACAACAACAATCAAATTAAATTTTAAAAAATAACCTAAATAAGTGGAGAGAGATGCCATTCTCATAAGCAGATTTAATTTTTTAAAGGTGTCAGTTCTTGCCAAATTGACTTATAAATTTAATGCAATTTCAGTCAGAAGTTTAGCAAAACTCTTTTTAGAAATGGGAAAGCTTATTTTAATATTAATATGGAAATACAAAGAACCTAAAACAGGCAAAGCAATCTTAAAAGGGAGAGATAAATTAGAAGGCTTATACTACCTCATATCAAGTCTTACTATAAAGCTACAGTAATCAATAAAGTATGGTGTTGGTAAAAAGATATTCAAGTAAGATCAATAGAATAAAATAAAGTCCATAGAGTCTAAAATCAACCCATTTGTGTATGATTAATTGAGTCATAACCAAAGTTTCCAAATAAATCAATGTAGAAATGATAGTCTTGCCAGGAAATGAAACTGAATCAACTGGTTTACTAAATGTAAAAAAAAAAAGAAAAGAATTTTACCTCACACCATGCACACAAATTAGCTTGAAATGGATCACATTCCTGAACATAAAGGATAAAGTAATGAGATTTCTAGAAGAATACGTAAAATCATTGTGATCTTGAAATCTTAAGGCAAAAAACATATCATAATAGAAAAAATGCTAAATTGGAATTCATGAAAATGAAAAACTTCTGCTTTTAAAAATAAACCAACAAAGATAATAAAAATACAAGTCTTAGATTGAAAGTTTTTACTTTGCTGAAAAAGATGAAGTAGTATGCTCTCAAGATACTTGATGGATAGATGTGAACGTGTGTCAGTGAGAAAAGAAGCAAAAGGCACTGAATTCATCACAAAGCCATTATTATATGAACTGTTAAGGGAACTTATTTAAGAAAAAGAAGAGCAAAATTATGAACATGAAAAAACCCAACAAACTCACAACTATCAACAAAAACTAGAAAATAAATAAATAAACAAACCAAGCAAACAACCAGAATAGGACCAGAATCATAGGTATGGGGATCATTGGGAGAGTTATCAGCTGGGAGGGAGAAGGGAGTGAAATGAGGAAATGGTGCAGGGATTAGGAAACATAGCTGGTGGGTACAAGATAGACAGGGGGAAGTTAAAAATAATAGAGGGAGCCCTGGCTGGTGGCTCAGTGGAAAGGTGCCAGCCTGCAAACCCAACGGTTGCTAGTTTGATTCCCCGCCAGGGCACATAACCAGGTTGCAAGCCAGGTCTCCAGCCAGATCCATAGCTGGAGGCAGGTGAAAGGCAACCATACATTGAAGTTTGTCTCCCTCCCTGCCTCTCTCCCTTCCCCTCTCTTCAAAAATAATAACTGAAATATTTTTTAAAAAGAATAACAGGACAGAGGGGAGCAAAAAGGGGATGGATGTAATACAACAATAAAATTTAAAAAGAAAAAAAAAAGAATAATAGAGGAAAGGGTGAAATCAGAGAACTAATATGCACAACCCGTGGACATGAACTGAAGTGGGGTGGTACTGCAGGAAGGAATGGGGGCCTTGGGTGGAGGATAGCAAAGGGAAAAGAATTTAGGAAAATTGTAACAGCATAATCAATAAAATATACTTAAAATAAAAAACATAGAAAAAGAAGCAAAAGGCACTAAATAAGCAGACGTGGGGAAAAAATAAAAGAAAAAAACAGGTTGGGGTAGTAAAGTTTTGAAGAAAGAATTTATGCATTCCAGGCAAGATCACAGACCTGGAAAGGGGCGTGCCTGTGCATAACCCATTAAGAAGATAATCTGAGGGTGTGGATTTTTTGCTAAAAGGTTAGCAGGAGGAAATGGTTTGCACTGATGCAGACTTTGCTATTAAAAGCCTTGGTTATGGAGTCCAGAACCATCTCACAAATGTGTGCTCAAGAGCTGAATTTGTATAAAGCTGAATTTGTGTGAAACCTTTAAATAGGTTCCTGAAGTGCAAGATTTCCTGAGGCAATGGCTGTATATCCCCCTCTGAGGTAAATGATGAATTTACCAACTCGGAGCTTGAGGTGAAACCCACTGACATTTCTGACCTATTGAGGGGAGAAGTTTGCTGTTTGACCATAATATTCAGTAACAAAAAGTTCAGGAGATGTCCTCTCTTGACCACTGGTTCCTGCTTTTTTTTATTTCTTTTTTTAAGATTCTATTTATTTTCAGAGAGGACAGGGAAAGAGGCAGAGAGGGAGAGGGACATCAATGTATGGTTGCCTTTCACCTTCCTCCAGCTATGGACCTGACTGGAGACCTGGCTTGCTACCTGCTTACGTGCCCTGGCTGGGAACTGAACCAGAGACTTTTGTGTTCGCAGGCTGGCACCTAACCACTGAGCCACAAGGCAGGGCTTGGTTCCTGCTTTGACCCAGCGTAAATTACAATTCTTGTTGGAGCATTCCCCAGCCTAAATAAATCACCTTCTGATTATTCCAGTTGATTTACCCTTTCTTGTAAATGACTCTTTCTCTTCTCTCTCAGGTATCTGTGCTTTGCACTCTCTGGTACATTCCTTGTCTCAAAACCTGCAGGAGGTGAAGAGAAAAGAATCAAAATTCTATTAGCCACTTGTTAGCTATTTCTTCATAGTGTCTTCAGGAATCTTGGGAGGGGTGTTAAAAGATGATGGGGACAGTGACTGAAATGTCTGGTTCAAGTGAGGTTTAGGAATTTTCTGGCTTTTCATCACACTCAAACTTCTGGACCTTCTTTCTACATACAATTGGCAATTTTACTGAATGTGTTCTTTTTGTTTTCTTTATTCCCTAGCAACTAGAGATGAACTTGGGTTCAAATTCCCATTTTGCCATTCGCACTTGGCTGGGTGACCTAAAATAAGTCAATTAATTTATCTGAATATCAGTTTCATCACCTCTAACATGGCAATAATAACACTTAGCTCAAATAGTCGTTATGATGATTAAATAAAACAGTGTCTGTCACAGCATAAGCACTTGGCATTGTGAGCTATTTTGTATTTATTATGAGTTCCTACCCTTCTTGGCTACTTGGGAGCATTTTATCCTATTAATTTATATTATCCTGTATTATCCACTCTCTTCCTGGACTTGCAGATTCCCCTCCCTCATCTAAATCACTTATCACAGGGCTTTGAACATAAGCCTTAAACTAATGGCACTTACCGTTAAATTGGGTTACTGAACAAGTGGTACAAAACAGACATTAGGATCTCAGTGGCTTAGAGACACCTCATCCAACCATGATTTTTCAAATTAGAATTTGGAAATTTCATATATTTCTCTGAGGACTGAGTCAAAGACTCTGAGTCTTAACTGAGAATCTAGACCCCAAAACAGATTTCCTCTGTGTTTTCATTGAATAACAATTTGAGCTTTGATCAATGGTGAACAAAAGAAGGGTTCATCCCTGCTTTTTATCTCAGAGCATTTCCATATTAATCTCTGTTGAACTTTCTCATTGTGACTCACATTACCTCTTCCTTGACATCTTATTCTTGACCTAACCTAATCATGTACTGACCTGCTTTTTCACTCAAGGGTATCCCTCCACACCTTATTCCTAGCACCTATCTTCTCACCCAGCAACAAATACAGCTCTTTATATAGCCAATCATATTTTTCATCCTGTCTAAATTGCCCTTATCTAACATCTTTCTTATCCATATCCTACTCTGCCTACTTCAAGTTTCTGTGGGTTCTGAATCATGTTAGGTGCTGGGGAGATTGTACCAAATGAAATGCCTAAGAAAATCCTTATCCACAAAAAGTTTATGGTATCTTTAGGTAAACAGGACAAACATGGAAAATAAATTTCAAAGACAAGAACTGATTCAGCATCTTATATATACAGGATACTTCACTGGGCCCTCAAGATACAGAGTAGTCTAAGAGCTCTGGTTGCTGCTCTCCTAATGAGGAGACAGAATGGACACAGCAACAAAAGTAAAGCAATATCACTTAGTGTCAAATAAAGAGAAGTACTAGAATAAATCAGAGCACAGGAATAATCACTAAGGATGACTGATCAGGGAATACTGCTTGGAGGAAGTGGAACCTGATTTGAACTTGAAGGAGGGTATAGTTTGGGGAAACAGCAAAGAGGAGGAGGGTGTGTAGGGCATTCCTCACTGGGGTGCAGTATGAATAAAGGTGTGGTGTCAGGAATGTTGTAGTCTATTTGGAGACAATGAGTGCTCTGTTGAGCAGCAGCTAAGAAATAGGATTTTACCTGACACTGAATGCAAATCTAAGGAGCTTATATTTGATTCTGGCTGAGTTTCACAGACCTCTAGGGCACCTCAGAAGAGATCTCACCTTTGAAAACAGAGAGATTTCAATGCAATGCAGGTAGAGAAGAAGAAAGGTGGTGAGTAGGATAGCTAAGATGGTAGAGATCTAGACCCTTTGTTTCTTTTTTTTTTTTCTTTTCTTTTTATTGCATTTTTCTCATTACCATTTATCCCCTCCTATACCTTCTTCTACCTCTACCCACCCCTAGGCCCTCCATTTCTAATGTAAATCTGATCTAAATTTTTCTGAGGATATATTGAGGAACCATACAATACTTTATTTTAAAGAGTGTCTGGTACTGTTTTTTTAAAAAAATGAGCCCCGACTGGTGGCTCAGTGGATAAGGCACCAGCCTGTGAACTCAAAGGTTGCTGGTTTGATTCCCAGCCAGTGCAATATAACCAGGTTGCAAGCCAGGTCTGCAGCCAGGGCTGTAGCTGGAGGCAGGTGAAAGGCAACCATACACTGATGTCTCTCTCCCTCTCTGCCTCTGTCCCTTCCCCTTTCTCTCAAAATAATGAATAAAACTAAAAATCTTTTTTAAAAAACTGAAAAATCTGCTAGATAATAAAAACCATTAAAGAGTTTTCAGCATAGAATATTAGAATTGGCACTTAAGGAGTTTCTTTCATCCAGTATGTAACCACAGCAGTAATCTTATTTAAACATCCCTGACAGTCTTTCTTTAAAAACTATTTCTGTGACATGAAAACCACAACTTTACATAACTTTATATTCTACTATTCAATACCTCTAGTTCAGAAGATCTTAACATGGAATCCATAAATTCCTTAGAGGTACAGTGAACTTTTATGAGAACAGAAAAAAATCCTTATCTTTATTTTTCCTAATCTCTAACTGAAATTTACCATTTCTTCTGTTATGCACGTAGGCAACAAACCTTACTAAGATTAGCAATAACAATAAAAAATAAACACAGATATTTTCAAATCAATTTAAAATCATTGCAGATGGCTTCAGGTTTTTAAATATTTTAATAATCATACTTTATATCATTAATCAAATGGGTAATCTTATGTGTTTTATTTTATGCATGTAAAAACATTATTCTGAGAAGACTTCATAGGCTTTACCAGATTTTCAAGAGTCCAGGGCCCTGGCTGGTGGCACAGTGGATAAGGCACCAACCTGTGAACCTAAAGGACACTGGTTTGATTCCCAGCCAGGTCACATAACCAGGTTGCAAGCTAGGGCTGTAGCTGGAGGCAGGTGAAAGGCAATCATACACTGATGTCTCTCTTTCTCCCTCTCTGCCTACCCCCCTTCCCCTCTCTCTTAAAATAATAAATACAATCTTTGAAAAAATAAAAAGAATATGTGCTAAAAAAAAAAAAAAAAAAGGTCCAAGGCACAAAACAATTATATTTATATATTTGTTTTCTGTTGATCCAGAATTTACCTTCCTCTAACATCTTCCTATTGTTTCCATATTTCCCCTCTACAGCTACAAAGAATAAGTCTACTGCTACTTCCAATCTACCAAATATTTGAAGACAGCTATTATGTGTCAATAGGCTTTCCTTCTTCAGCTAAACCATCCCACATTTTTTCATCTGTCCCTCAAAAATATACCAGTGGGTCCCTTTATTCAGACAGGATTCCACAACATATACTACATGACCAATTTTCTTCATAACTTCCTCCTAAATCATGGTGATTGTACCTGAACAAACATCTAGAAAGGGAAATTTTAAAAGTAGGACTTTGGCTCTGTCTCAATAGTCTCAGTACTTCCTGTTACCCCTAGATATAATAAATAACATGAGTCCAAGGACTCAGATATAACCAAATGTGGTCAGTTAACTCTTCTCACTTATGAACACTGTAGTACCCAGAAGACATGAATCTACTTAAGTATATTAAACTGGTTACACAGGTCAGTGTTTATATCCTATTTCTTCTATGTATTAGCTGGGTGACAACTTTGGGGAAATCATTTATTCTCTGAAAATTTTCTCATCTATAAAATGGACGCAGCCCTGGCTGGCATGACTCAGTGGATTGGTGCCAGTCTGGGAACTCAAAGGTCATTGGTTTGATTCCCAGTCAGGGCATATAACCAAGTTGCAAGCCCGGTCTCCAGCCAGGGCTGTAGCTGGAGGCAGGTGAAAGGCAACCATACATTAATGTTTCTCTCCATTTCTTCCTCCCTCCCTGGCCTTCTCTCTGAAAATAATGAATAAACTATTTTTTAAATAAAATAAAATGGATGCAATATTAGTGCTTATTTCATAAATTTGTGTTGATTTTATGTGGTAACACATATAAAGTGCTCAGCAGAATGTCTGGTATATGACTGCTATTGTCAATCAAAATGAAATAAGCATTACTCTTCTTATTATGTCATCTGGGTCCTGGGCACCTCCTTCTAATCCCCATTTCACCATGGTTTCACTTCCTCTTCTGGATTCATAATTTAAATGTGTTCCCCATCAAGTCTCACTATTCCCACCTCCTCCTCATGAGACTTAGTCTTTCTTGAATCCCTACAGGGATTGTAAGGAAACAAGTCACGGAGGCTGAAAATCATTTCTAATTGGGGTTTCTGTGGAAATGTGCTCCCAGCGGTTATCAACCTTGAGAGGTTAGAGCTACATCCCTAATAATTAACTTCCTCTTAACTTGGCAGTATGAAATTACACTTTCAAATCTATATATTAAACTTATTTACCAGTCCACCTCTCCTCTTATCATAAAGTTAGTCCTATGAAAATCATCAAAAGAACAATGGAAGAAGAGATAAGAGGAGATTCCTAGAAATATGAAATTATGCAGGTAAGGTAAGCCATCCAAACATATTTTCAGCCCACATCAATTCAAGGTCACAGGCTTCTAAGTTCAAATTCCACCACACAGAGCAGTACCCTTATTTACCCTTCAGACTTAGTCAGATGTTTTCATGTTATAGGGTCTCAGGGTTTGCATTCCATTGGATAATTTTCACACGGTTATTTCTACACATAGGGTCTGCTTTTCCACGTAAAGCAGCCACAGTCATTTTATTCTCTCCTCGGGTTATGTATCTTCCACGGTGTGTAACACAATGCTGAAGGCATTCTCCATGTTCAGTAAAACTTTTTAAATCCCTTATAATCAATGAACCAAGAATTGAATGTCCCCTCTGGGCT
The DNA here is from genome assembly GCA_004026585.1 of Noctilio leporinus. NCBI lineage: Eukaryota > Metazoa > Chordata > Mammalia > Chiroptera > Noctilionidae > Noctilio > Noctilio leporinus. The sequence goes on along the minus strand of PVIW01008785.1, from coordinate 29,552 downwards.
AAGACTTGGTGAGGTGTTGAGATGAGAGTGGGGTGGGTATAGCATGGGTGGGTATAGCATGGGTGGAAAATGGTGTTAGAAAGTCCCTAACCTCCTCTTGTTCTTACTTTCTCTGTGACTCCTCCTCCTCACCTCAACTCACAGAAATAACAAGTTGCCCTGATATATCTTAAGTTAAAAATCTACCGCCTTGGCTGGTGTAGCTCAGTGGAATGGTACCAGCCTGCAAACCCAAAGGTTGCTGGTTTGATTACCAGTTGGGGCACATAACCAGATTGCAACCCAGGTCACCAGCCAGGTCTGTAGCTGGAGGCAGGTGAAAGGCAACCATACATTGATGCTTTTCTCCCTCTGTGCCTCTCTCCCTTCCCCTCTCCCTGAGAATATTAAATAAAAGCTTTTAAAAAATCTATGACCATAGAGAATATAGTTAATAATATTGTGATAACTATCTATGGTGCCAGGTGGGTACTGGAAATACTAAGGGGGAACACTTTGTAAAGTATATGATGGTCTAACCACTATGCTGTACATGTGAAACTAACACACATCAGTCCAAATGGCCCTCATTCCCTTATCACTCCTATTGAAACTTAACTTCCTTGGTGTGTAAAACTCAGTGAGTTAGTAGGAAGAAAGCAAATTGCAAGATTTAAATTTTTATTCCTATATTTTAAGAGCCATTTGTAATAGCCTTATTAATTCAAAAAATGAATCTGCTATTTTTGGAAAAGACTTATTGGAGCCTTTCAATCTCATCATTAAAAGACTTCCTCTGGTTAAGACCAGTCCAATTCCCTCTTCTAGTTGTGTCCTACTTGTGGATATTTAGCCAGGGCTGTTTAGTCTTTTATATGGGGTTGCATTATTCAGCAAAATGTAAGATTGTGCTAACCTAGGCATTTCTGCATAAAATGTCTGACCCATTAGATGTTAAATACATGGTTGTTAAATGTACAATAAATGAAATGAACAAAATAAGCCTTTAACAAACACAACTAAACAGTGTACTTAAACAGGAGTTTGAAAAAAAAAAGGAGATCTTGAAAGTTGTATGTTACTCAGTAAGGTTCAGGAGGCACTTGGAATGTCTCTTCTAATTCACCCAGAGATAGCTTCTTGAAGAAGGTTAGCCTCCCAGGAGCTGCAAACCTAAAGACTGAATAACCCTGGGAACATTCTCAGCATATGGTACAGCTTGGGAAGAAGGCTCAGGGGTGAAAGTAACATATTTGGGAAAAAAACAAGAAGCATTTTGCCAAACACGTTTTTCCCCTGTGTTCAAAGTTTAAAAAAGGGGGGGGGGGGAAGGAAATGCAATCCATATGGTTTGGATTCATTTATACTCAATTATGAAGAGTTTAAAGACATTTTCTAACCTTCTGTTTTTAAAATCTTTTTTTCCCCTGGAAAAAAAAAAACAGGAAGTCTTAATTTTCCTAGCTTAAGGGAACTTGAAAACTAAACGATTTACATTGGATTTAAGTATGAGAGTTCATGAGTTTAAATTCAGACAGTATAAGCCACTGTCCAAAATGTTGCCAGTGATGTTTTTCGCCACTCAGAACCCTCACTGTGAGATCTTTCAGAGAAATTCTGGTTTGATTTTTGCCTTGAATTAGAGAAAACATCTGAACAAATTACCTCCACATGCTAGCAAAGCCCTGGGTTTTTTTCATGTCTTACATCTATCTGCAAGGGGGTAAAAATCACAGAATATGTTAGTAAACAAGCATACCATTTTTTAAAAGATTTTATTATTTCCAGAGAGAGGGGAAGAGAGAGAAGCAAAGAGGGAGAGAAACATCCATGTATGGTTGCCTTTCACCTGCCTCCAGCTACTGCCCTGGCTGGAGACCTGGCTTGCAACCTGGTTATGTCACCCTGGCTGGGAATCAAACCAGTGACCTTTGGGTTCACAGGTTGGTGCCTTATCTACTGTGCCACACCAGCCAGGGCTCCATTTGACTTTTAAGTCTTATGCAATCACTTTGATCCACGAGAACACTTCAACACAGCACTAGCTCTTTTACAGAATTTGACATGCCCCAGTTTATAAGTTTTGTTTTTTTTTTTTTTCCCCACCAGGAATCTCCTTACACATTGAAGTACACAGTTCATTGTTTCTGCTATAGCTCGGATGAAGTCTACTGATTTAAGAAAGTAAAAAAGGGAAAAAAAAAATCCATCAAAATGGAGACTCAGACCAAAGATGGAACCACAAAGATATTATTTAGTTTGTTTTGTTTTTGCCACAATACTCAGCCCTAGATGTTGAGCTTCAGCTATACCATTCTACTCTGCTATTCTGTCTGATCTATAAAGAGATATTCAGCATTCTAATTTACTCCTGCATCTCCTCAATTTCCTTCCTATTTCAATTCTCCCCAGTGTGAAACCTTCAATCACCAAGAAACTAACAACCTGAGGAAGTTGCACTTGCAAGAAATATGGTGGCTTCTTCTTTTTGTGTGCAGCACACCATTGTCAAAACTACTCTTCCATATTCTTCATTGGTTCCTCAGTCATTCCCATGAATAAATGAACTTTAACTTCATTTCAAATTCAAAGTTCCTTGACTTGGTGTGGGCCAAATGTCACAAAACAGGACAATTTTTTTCTCTTTCTCACTAGAGCAGCTATAGCTAACTTTTGTGCCTGATATCATCCCTCCTGTCTAGAAATAGTCAGTACAGATGTTTAGATGTAGGCCTCCTAGCACCCAGATATTCTGCAAAATAGCTAAGTCACCTACCACAACTCACCACGAGTGTCATCTGTTGACATTCTCTGAAGAGACTATTTACTGAGTAGAGTCACAGTGCTGTCTTTTTAGTGAGTCTTGACTGGGGGTGGGGTGCAATGGAGTTTTATTGTGGCCAAAGAGAGAGGGGTCACTGGATCAGTGGTGGCCTCACATTGGACCAAGGTGAGTTATGATAGTATCTGATGCGAATGGAAGCACATAAAACATTATTAAGATATGATTTAATTCATTTAATCATGGGAACAACCATTTGAGGTAGTTTCAGATTTTAATTTCCAACATATTTACCTTTATTATTTTTATTTTTCCTTTGAACCTCCCCCCCCCCATTATCTCCATTTTAACAATGAGGAAATGGAAGCTCAGAGTGGTTTAGTCCCCTGCTCGAGGTTACAATGTTAGTAAGGTATAGATATGGGAATCAAGCCCAGGTCTCTGACTCCCAGGTCAGTGTTCTTTGGTTTATTCTACAAGATACCTGCAATGACAACCTATTCCAGGTGTTTGGAGAGATGACACAATTAAAGAAATGGTTTTATTGGTTTTGGGGGGTTTTTTGTGTTTTTTGTTTGTTTGTTTCCTTAAGAACACCAATCTCTTTTGCTTGATGTAAGGTGTTCCTTTCTTTAGAAAAATATTCCACTTTTTAAAAGCTCTTTCACTGGCTGGTGTGGCTCAGTGGATTGATGCAGGCCCACAAACCCAAAGATCACTGGTTCGGTTCTCCAGTCAGGGCATATAACCAGGTTGCAAGCCAGGTCTCAAGCCAGGTCTCAATCCAGGTCCCCAGCTGTAGGCAGGTGAAAGGTAACCATACATTGATGTTTCTCTCCCTTTCTTCCTCCCTCCCTGCCATTGTTTCTGAAAATAATGAATAAAACCTTTTAAAATAAAAATAAAAGCTTTTCACACTTTTGGAACAAATGCTTCCCAAGAGTTGTGTATTTGTCTCCCTGATCATTCACTTGTGGATAGAACTTAGCTTAAAAAGATCAAGTTGCTTAAGAGAAAGATAAATGACTGGCAATTGCAAGTCCTAAAGATCACTATTGAATATGCCATTTCCAGAGACCTTATAGCATATCTCAATAATAAATTATTATAGCATGGAAGAACCATGGACATGGACAACAAGTGGGATTGACTATGTGGGGTAGTGGGTGGGTGGGGAAGGGGACAGAGGGGAGTAAAACGAGGATGGATGTAGTACAACACCAATAAAATTAAATTAAAAAAAGAAATTATTATAGAAAAACAAATGTACAAGGGAATGTTTGGCACCTCATATCTCTTTGTTTCAGCTCCCAGATTTGCAGACCATCACCCACTTGTTTGCTTCCCTCCTTGAAGGGAGGGAAGGGGGTGAAGCTTTGGAGAGGATTCTCAACAGTAATCTAGTTCAAGCCATTCTTTTAAAAGAGATGAGAGAATGTGGTGTAATCATTCAAAGATAGGCTTTATAATCAGATGCAAGTTTAGATCCAATCCCTAGCATTTCTAAGTTGTTCATACTTGAACAAGTAACTTAACCTCTTTGAGCTATAGTTTCTTCATCTACACAATATGGATAATAATAATAACTACCACAGAAGGTATTTGTAAGTATTAAAAAAAAATGATATGTGGATATATTGTTGGAGTATCATTGAGAGGACCTGACCTCCAGTTGACTGAAGAGCTGGACCTGGGCAATCAAAAGCTCCTCACCTCCTCCTCTATGTTTGGAGTATCCACTCTTCTCACCATTCTCACAGTGGAAGCCATTCTCAAGGACTCAGCCTTGAGAAAGCAATGTGTTGTGGACACCATCTGGATAGTTACACATGATCAAACCCAGTTAAGGCCTCTGTAAAAATTTTCAAGATTCTGGTAGGTGGGTTCAGAGATCTATTCATCTTATGGCTGCTCAAGACAACCCTCATAAGTAACTTCTCTTGCTTATTAAACTGCCACCTAATAACCTGGAGTGGTCTTTGTTCAATGTCTCTTTGCCGCCATAGTAGTGGCAGCTGGTTTCAGATTTTACCCAGGAAGCTCCCAATGTTGCAAATCTATTTGTGTGTGTGATGTATTTGTGTGTGATACGTGTGTGTGTGTGTTTATATATACAATGAAATAAACTGGTTCTGGTTGAGCTTAAATAGAGGTAAGGACCAAAATTCACCCAGATACCTCCTGTTATAAGTGATTAGTAAGGCCTAGAGGAAATAATATATTTAGAAAAATAATCAAAGGTATAAAGCAAAAAATAAGGTATTCTTTGCTTCCACATTGATGGGGGTGTTATTACAAGTTGGTGTTTAGTTATAGAATCTTGAATTAAGAAGAAACTTGACAGAACATTTAAATTCATCCTTTCTCAAGAAAGAATCACACCTAACCCAGCCCAGAAGCTTGAGACTAGTTGAACAACTGGTTATTTTGCTGCAACTTGGTGGTTAGTCTAGTTCAGAAAGAACTTTTAAGTTAGGAAGTAAAATAATTATTCATTTAAACAATTACTGAATAACAATTATATGTATAGTGCTTATGGAACGATGTGAGGGGAAGGGTCAGCTATAGTTCCAACATTCAAGAAATTTACATACAAATCACAGAGATAGTTGTGTAAACAGATATTTATAATGTAATGTGGAATGTGCCATAATGCAGGTATGTATATGCAAAGGAGGGACAGAAATGATAAATCATGAGTTTAAAAAGGACTTATTTAGAAGGTGAACTTTGAGTTAAGTCTTACAGGATGGAAAAAACTTCTCCAAGTAGAGGTCAGAAGAAGGTAGGAAGACAATATAGGCAGAAGGAGTGTGCAAAGGCACTGCAATCTGAAAAAAGAATAACAAAAAGTAAACACACTTGTGGATATACAAGTATTTCAGGAAGGTTGGCGCTTAGAGAACAAGAGGGTGGAAGATGAGCATAGGGAGTGTCAGGAAATGAAGCTGAAGAGCTAAGCAGGAGGCAAATTAAAAAGAGGTTTTTGTTTTTTGGGTTTTCTTTTCTTCTTCTTCTTCTTCTTTTTTTTCTTTAGCATACCAAAAGGTTTAGACATTATCCTAAGGACATTTAAAGAGTTTTAAACAATGGTGGGTCATAACCAAATTTGTGTTTTCGATCTATCACTGTGGTTGCAATATAGAGAATGAATTGTAGATAACATAAGACTGAATCAGGGAAATCAATTAGAAGGATGCTGCAATAAAAGAGATGAGAAATAACAGTGAACTGGACTAAGGAACTAGCATGTACAAGGCTAGTTTCTGGACATGTAGAACAGCATGAGGCACTGCCCAGGTCCAAAGTGTTTCTTATATTATCTGGAAGAAAGGAAGGCAGTGAGGAAGTAGTTTCAGAAAGTGTTAACAGTCAAATCTCAAGAGTCCTCACTATAGATATGTATGCAAATCACATCCATTTTGTCTAACATCCTCTGAGTAAACAGAATACGTAGGTTACTGGAAACTTAGTCTTTTTTGGTATATCAAACATGATTAAAGGTTTATTTCTTCCCTAAAGTAAACACACCTCAGGTTATAAAACTCAAAACAAAAACAAGATAAGATTGATGTGGCATTGGTTCTCATGTAACTTTTTATATAAGGTAAGCTCTTGGGTTCAGCTCCTCACCCATATGGGTTACACAGAAGAGCTAAAGGTGCAGGCACCTTGACATTTTTCCTTGGAAAATTCCTTTCATTCACGTACAGCTGACATCAAGAGCAAAAGGTCCAAGGTAAATTAAACCACTGGCATTTCCTGAATGCCTCCAGGCATACAGACCTACATTAGCACTGGCAAGAAATAAGGGGTTGTTCCGAGTGTGGGTGGAGGGTACAGAATCACAAGATAGACTCCTTGCCTTCAAGAAGCTCACACTAATCGGGAAAATTATACATTAAACATACAACTAGTAGCCTCACAACAAAGGAGTAAAACACTCTGACATAAACCATATGTCCTAGTAGCCTAGGAAAGGTGGAGCTCAGTGTGGACTGACAAATTTAAAGAAGGCTTCCTGGAGGAAACAGGATGTATGTGAATTTGAAGGGCGAGTCAGTTCTGAGAAGAGAAAAAAGGAGGCTCAAGTTATGATGCAAGTGAATACTGTGGACACACATGGGGCTAGGTGATAGCAGTCACATAATTACAAATGAAATTTATTTCCTTCAATAACACCTTCACTTATGGTGGGATAAGTTCTTTCTGGCATCTGTATTGTCTCTTTAAGTGCAACAGAACAATCTTCAGAAAGAGAAGGTGGAAAGTCCTGCAAATTCTTTCCAAGGTGGACCCTATGATGCCTTTCTTCTGGCATTGGTGTTGGTACAAAATAGGGGAAAATCTTGAAGGAAATAAGAACTCAGAAAGGAAACAAAGAGAGAGGGGTAAAGAAACAGAGACAGAGAATATGCATATGAGTGGGCATTTACTGAGTACCATTTCCATATTTTGTATCACTCAGTCTCCTCATCAACCCTTAAAGGTATGTGGTGTTATCCCAATCCAGAGAACTAAGGAATACATATGTTGAAACTTCATTAAAGCCATACAACTAGTTAGTGACAAAGCTAGATTATGAAACTAGGTTTCTCTGCCTTGAAAGGCCTTGTTCTTTCTGTTAATCCACATTACCTCAGAGCTAAGCAATTCTCTAGAAGTGTACCACTCACTAAAGTTGCACCCAGGAAAGCTTAGTTCAAGATTTGGACTGTGCCACTTAATACCTGTGTAAACATTAATCACAGCTTTTCTGAATATATATATATATATATATATATATATATATATATATCCATCAACAAATATCTACTATAGTCCACAAGATTATTATGATAATTACATGAGGCAATAGATATGAGAAGTTTGTAGAGCGTGAACATACAAAGGTACATCTTGCTGTGATTCATGGACACTGAGAGTATGCTTGACTCTACCACTTATTTATTACCCATGCGATCTTCAGACAGCCACAGATTTCCCCTCACATTCTTTACAAGACTATGAAGACCAAAATTAATTAATTAGTTAATTAATTAATTAAAACGTTTACCCAAACCCATCCTTCTATACATCCATGGTTATTGATTACCTACTCTCTGCCAAGGACTATGCTAAATGCTAGGTATAAAAAGATGGTCCTGCTTTCAAGGAACTGCTAATCAGAAATATAAACAAGGAAACAGATAAACATAACAAGATGAGACTTGCTTTTATGGGGATACACACATACACACACACACACACACACACACACACACACACGGGGAGGGGTGGTAAAAATGGAATTTATAAAAATTGTTTATTTATTCTTACATGTTTAAACTTCAGTCCCCTTCAAAGTACTCTCCATTTGATGCAATAAACCTATTAAGATGTTTTATTTCACTACTTAAAAGTTTTTGAATTAATCAATTTTGATGCCTTTCAATGCTTCTGCTGTTTTGTTTTATCTCTTTCACAATGTCAAACTGTTTCCCTTTGAGGAATTTTTTTTCATCTGGGGAAACAAAAGTCATTCAGAATGAGATTGGATGAATAGGGAGGGTGGGGCATAGGGATCATGCCTGTTTCTGGTCAAAAACTGCTGAACACAGTGTGGTGTGAGCAGGTACACTCATAAATCACTCATTATGAAATGAGCAAACACATTGAAAGAGCCTTTATAAATAATTTGCTGAAGCTAAACACAACCTTTCACAACAATGCCAGCTGGTACAATGACACTGATGGGTTCCTAGAATACTCACTTAAAGAAGCCTATACTCCAAGGGGCCTGCTTTTCATATCATATATACAGAAAATGCAGTGAAGCTTAGAAAACTAATCCCTAACAATGAATAAGGGAGTCAGAGAAAGAGTCATAATGTGTACATTTTAACCAAGGCTTGACAAAAAAAAAAAAAATAGGGAGGGTGGTCTCAGGGACCAAGAAGTGGGGTGGAAGAGCTCACCCAGCAATAGTGTATAAAAGAAGAGGAGGCTGGGCCTAAGATTAAATTCCAACATTTAAAGAATACTCATAAATCAGGGATTCCAAAGTAGACTGAGATAAAAAGTGGGGTACCAAGAAAGAGAGCATCATGACACACACAAAAGGAGAGAGGAAGTCAAGAGTGTCCAATGCTATCAAGAGTCAAATAAGATTTTAAAAATATCCACTGATAGGCACTGCCCTGCTAACCCAAAGGTTTCTGGTTCAATTCCCAGCCACAGCACATAACCAGGTTGCAAGCCAGGCCTCCAGCCAGGTCTGTAACTGGAGGCAGGTGAAAGGCAACCATACATTGATGTTTCTCTCCTTCTCTACCTCTCTCCCTTTCCCTCTCTCTAAAAATAATAAATAAAATATTTTTTAAATATCCACTGAATTTTGTGACAAGAGGTCATCAGTGACTTTGACAACAACCAGTTAATGAAGTGATTGTACAGGATTCCATATTTAATAGGGTTAAAAAGTAAATTGGAATTGAGGAGGTGAAGATTGTGGGTAAATAATAATGTTATTCTAGAAGTTGGGCCAGTAAAAACAACTAAAGATAGGAAGTAATATACTGTAGAGGAATATAAGATTCAGAGAAGTATCTGTTTCTCATTTTGGTTTTTGTAGGTCAAGAAACTTGAGCACTATATCTTGAAGGGAAATATCTAATAGAGAGAATAGCTAAGGATATAGGAGAAATAAAAGATAATGGATGGGTTGAGGTTCGAGGGAGACAAATGTATAAATAAGAACCCAAGAAGGAAGATTCATTTTTTGACAGGGGAAGAGATACCTCCTTACCTGAAGTTGAACAGAAGAAAGTGAAGCTGAGTACAGAATAATTGTGTAGCACCTACTAGGTACAAAGGCTTTTGCACACATACTGTTGTCTCTGCTTGAGATGCTTTTTTCTGCCTTATCACTAGGTCAAATTCTTACTCATCAGACTTCAATTCTAATGTCACTTCTGCAAAGAAGCCTTCTTCTACCCCGTCAGGGACAAGACTAGATCTCCCTGCTGTGGGCTTTCACAGCACTGTTTCCTTCTCTGTCATAGCAATTTTGAAAGTTTGTAATTGTGCATTTATTAATATGATCATTCGAATACATGTTTCACCTGCCAGACTGTAATCTGCTTAAGGAAAGAAGTCAAGCCTTTTTTGATCACTTCATTATCTCCAGTATGTAGTACATAATGCCTAGCATAGAGTAGGTATTTAATAAACACATATTGAACATCAAATGTACACAATTAATTGTACTAGATAATGACAACACAGACAAATTCTATTTCATTTTCTACATATAAGGGACAATTCCTACAAGGGAAGTTCAATCTAGCAGAGAAGATAAGCCACATAGCAAAATGATTATACAGCAGAGATACCATTTTGAGCAAATAACACTTCTTTCATGAAGTAGAAAACTCATCCTACTCAGAATCACTCACTGCTTCATCTTGACTTTTCATTACAATTTCCCCATACTGATATTCTAGTACTAGATTTGGTTTGCAGCTTATTAGCTTAGTTGTCCAGTTTTCCTGTCCATTCTATTTAACTTAAGTCAGAGTTAGTCTCAGTTGCTTTCAACTGAGAATCCTAATGCATGTGATCATTTTCACTTCAACACTGAGCCATTTGACTCACACTCATTTCAAAACTAGGTTTTCTCTGTAATTACTTTTTATGAAAGGCAGTTTTGAAACACACTTGACAGAATTTTTTTTAAAGATTTTATTTATTTTTTAGAGAGAGGGGAAGGGAGAGAGGCAAAGAGGTAGAGAGACATCATTGTGTGGTTGCCCTTCACCTGCCACCAGCTACAGACCTGGCTGGAGACCTGGCTTGCAATTTGGCTATGGGCCTTGGCTGGGGAATCGAACCTGCGACCCCTGGGTTCACAGGCTGGCACCTCATCCACTGTGCCACAGCCAGGGCAGAAACTTTTAAATTTGATAAAACAAATAGATTCTTTGCATTTACTTTTGCCTATTCAATGGCAGATTCGATTGGTGCTGGATATTTAGGTTCTTGAACTGCTCAGTTTGCATAAAACAACTGACTGATTCACAGAATTACAGTGGTTTAAGATAATGTTGGTGTCATAACATATTTGCTTACTTCTTTCCTCTTTTCCTTAAATAAAGATACCGTTAGACTCCAAATCACAAGAGCTGCTATACTTTTATGTGTTTCACTAATCCGAATGAGTTAAAACTTTCCACAAGGGCACAAATTCAAGCATGCACTAAGGCAGTTAGGGAAAGCAACAAAGAAGCAGCTCAAAGGAATCATGAAAGGTTTATCTCCAAACCCTAGGATCCAGGAAAGATAGCACCATGCTTCTGAGAAATAGTTTTAGGGGATTTGGGGACACACTACACTAGATATTGGGAATATGCAACATTTTGCTGGAAAGCCTAAGTGTAGTAGCTCCTGTCTTCAGTGAAATCTTGACAGAACTTGGCCATTGCCAGCAAATTCCTTAGAGTCTCTGAGTCAAACTTTGTGGGTGTTACAATATAATTTGGTCTGATATTATCTGGTCTGGTGCATAGAATAGGTTACTGATGATGTCTAGAAAGTAGTATCTGTATTTTCACCAAAACTGCCATAAAATGCTACATAACACATCTAATTCCACCCAAACTAGGTAAAAAAGTATTTCTTCTCTTACATTTCTTATTATCTTTTTACTTATTTTTAGATGGAGGGGAAGAGAGGGCGAAGGAGGGAGAGAAACATTGATGTGAGAGAGAAACATCAATTGGTTGCCTCTTGCACATGCCCCGACCAGGATCCAACTCACAACCCAGGCATGTGCCCTGACTGGAAATCGAACCAATGACATTTTGAATTCAGGGACAATGCCTAACCAAGCTACACTGGCCAAGGCCCATTTAATATATTTTTTATCAATGTATGATCGCCTTTCACCTGCCTCCAGCTATGGACCAGGCTGGAGACCTGGCTTGCAACCTGGTTATGTGCCCTGGCTGGGGAATCGAACCCCCGACTCTTGGGATCTCAGACTCGTGCTCAAACCACTGAGCCACACCAGCCAGGGCCATCATTTAATATTTTTAATCTGATAAAGAGCATGGGCTTTGAAGTTAGACACACTGGTTCCAAATTCAAATTCCACCATTTAGTAGCCCCTTTCAGGTAAGCTACTTACCTCTTTAATCCTTAGTTTCTTTATCTGCCAAAAGAGAATCATGCCACCTTCCTCAGGGAATTTTTGTGAGGATTAAGTAATGTTAAGAAAAGTCATTGGTACACAGTATCTGGCTCATAGGCTACACTCTTCAAATGTTACTGTTCTTTCCTTCCTTTCAATAATAAGGATGTAATTTAAAGCTTTACTTTCTATTTACTTTCTTTTTTATATTTTTTATATTTAGTAATTCAAAGAGCATTCAGCATTACAAATGTTTTAAATGAATTTTAGTAACTCTTTTTTTCTTTTTTAAAGATTATATATATATATATATATATATATATATATATATATATATATATTTAGAGAGAGGGGAAGGGAAGGGAAAGAGGAAGAAAGGGAGAAAGACATCAATGTATGGTTGCCTTTCACCTGCCTCCAGCTATGGATCTGGCTGGAGACAAGGCTGTAGACCTGGTTATGTGCCCTGGCTGGGAATCGAACCAGAGACCCTTGGGATCACAGGCTTTTTTTTTTTTTTTTTTCCATTTTTTATTCTTGTTTATTCTATTACAGTTGTCCCAATGAAACTGGAAAAGCCAGTGTTCATGCTACCTGTCATCTACCAGACCCTATAAGCAGAGACAGGGATCAAATCTTTATGGGCACTTTATTCATATGATTGGCAATCCGAGAAAACAGTGGATTTGCACACTGACAGACTGTCTTACATTCCATTGTAAATGGGCCCTTTTTATAAGGAGAAGAAAGGTGTAGGTAAGGGGTTTGGAATTCAGGGAAAAGTTAATGAGATAAAAGCAGCAGTATTCTTCCATCTGTGTCCTGGGTGGAGGTCTTCTGCCCAGGGTAGAGGTCTTTGTGTCCTAGGCGGAGGTCCTCTCACCCAGGAGTGTAATGACTCAGATATTATCTTGATTGCTTGCAGTTCTCCTGAGGCACAAAGGTGGAACTGCTTAAGGTAACATAGAGTCAAGTTGGGTCAAACCTCCAAATTCCTGAAACAAGAGCTTTTTAATACATTGATTACTAAGTTTATTAGCTGTTACCTAAAACTAAAATTTTCCAACATTTGAGTCCCCTATCACCAATTTTCCCCCTTTTGCCCCTCTCTCCATCTAGCCCACATCCTGCTCCCACAGTCAGTCCCCACCCTGTTATCTATGTCCATGGCTCATTCACACAGGGTCTTTGACTAATCGTTACCCCTTCTTTCCACCATTTCCTCCCTCCCCTCTTTCCTCCGCCAGATTTCAATATGTTCCCTGTTTCAGTGTTTCTGGTTCTGTTTTGTTTGTTGTTGTTTTTTTTTTTTTTTTTCTTTTTTAGTTCATTAAATTCCTCTTATAAGTGAAATCATATGGTATTTGTCTTTCACTGACTGGCTTATTTCATTTAGCATAATAGTCTCCAGCCCCATCCATTTACTTTCATTGTATGAGGTGGACAAAAGTAGGTTTACAGACCGTTGTAAATACGTGAAACACCGTTCATTCTTATATTATATTGTATTATTTCCCAAATGAACAACTGTAAACATACATACTTTTGCCCACCCATGTGTCCTGGGAGCAATTTTTTTTCTTGCTATCACATGAACAATCTCCTGGGAAATGTATTCAGATTTCATAAGCATTTACTGCTTATGACTTTGAATTCTAGAAATTCTACAATGAAGACTTCTATCTTTAGACTAGCAAACAGACCATAGACAAGACCAAGATACAGAGAGAGTATGAATAAGAATAGCTTGTGTTGCTTTGTCAGCATATTGTCAGAAAATAGCACAAAAAAGTACTGGAAGAGCAGACCAAGTACCACAGCCCAAAGAGTTATGATAAGAAAGATCTCTTTGTGATTAGAAGGTCTTCTGAAGGGGGACAGAGGGGAGCAAAAAGGAGATGAATGTAATACAACAACAATAAAATTAAATTTTAAAAAAAGAAGGTCTTCTGGGAAAGAACAGAGGTTTGCATACAAAATTAGGTTTAGGAGTAATTATTATATGCCTTATAAGGTGAAAATTTAATATTTCTCTTACAATTTTCTAAGCATTATACTTTGCATTAAACCATACAATGGTCTAAAGATATTTGGGTATCAGTTTTTACCATAATCTTAATATTTCACATTTCAAATTATGAAGCTAGTTGAAAATAAATATGATCACAATCAGAAATTTTCAACACAGACTAACTTCTTTCTGTTCTCCATAATTTCATATTTAATGGTTTAGAGGAAAAAACTATTTGTTTATTTTTAGAGAAAAGGGAAGGGAGAGAGAAAGATAGGGAGAAAAACATTGATGTGGGGTTGGTTACCTCTTACGTACCCCCAACCGAGGACCTGGCCTACAACCCAGGCACATGCCCTGACTGGGAATCTATGCTTTAGTTCACAGGCTGGCACTCAATTCACTGAGCCACACCAGCCAGGGCTGGGGGGAAAAAAATTTTTTTTCCAGCCCTGTAGATAAGGCACCAGCCTGTGAACCCACAGGTTGATGGTTCGATTCCCAGCCTGGGCACATAACCAGGTTGCAAGCCAGGCCTCCAGCCAGGTCCGTAGCTGGAGGCAGGTGAAAAGCAACCATACATTGATGTCTCTCTCCCTCTCTGCCTCCCTCCCTTCCCCTCTCTCTATAAAAATATGAATAAAATATTGTTAGAGTGTGGGGAGGGGGGCGGAAGAGGCAAAGAAGGGGAGCAGTTTAGACAAGAACCTAGTATGGAAGAACCATGGACATGGACAACATGTGGGATTGACTTGTGGGGGAGTGGGTGGGTGGGGAAGAGAACAGAGGGGAGCAAAGAGGGGATGGATATAATACAACAACAATAAAATTAAATTTAAAAAATAAATAAATAAACAAAATCTTCTGTAGAAAAGCTAAGCTAAGGTATTATTACTAGGTCAGGGATGACATGATTCTATGCTTGGCCATTATCATATAGCTTTTCTGATTTTTGCTATTATTAAGTACCTTTCTTGTTATTCACTAAATTGCTTTGATTAAATTTATTCACTTTTTAAAAGTTAAATAAATATTTTAAAAGAAAATATCATGTGATAGCATAAAATGAAAATTACATTTGCCACAAATATAAAATGACTTTAAAAATAAAATAAATAAATACAACAGAAATAAAAAATATTTATAGATATACATATATATATATTTAAATTTTTTTTTCATTTGAGGGTAGTGCCATGGCTTATAATAAAAGAATAATTTATCCATTTAGACTTTATGCCTTATTTTTTATTTACATCTTTCTTTAGTAATTTGCAAGAGAAGGACATGAAATATTCAGTGGAAAAAGCTATGTTAGTCAGGAACACTTCTCTAGACCTGATGTTCCCTTTTTTGCAAAGTGAGTTCGTATAGTCTACTTAATACCTCTTTCTGAATATTTTACCTATGCTGCCTGTGGGGAAATAGAGGGACACTGTGGATTAGTAAATTTTGAAAGAATAATTGGGCATGATGGGTTGATTTTGCCTTTTTTTTCCTTTTGGGAGTAAGCCTTCCTACAGACAGTACAAGTTTTTCTCTGTTCTTATAGACCACAGATTATACATGTACTTACCCTTGCAGGGCAGACCGATCTCAATCCAACTCTGTCTCACACAGTGTGGGCATATTTGCCTAATTCTGGGGATTAGTAAGCAGACCCACTTGGATACCAGACCTAAAGACAAATCCTCACAATGGACCTTCCCAATAATAAAGGTGATATCTGGGTATCCCTATTATAGTTGTTTTTTTTGTTTCTCAAAGTATAACATGGGATAGAAGAGAGTTGGTATTTGCAGAGTACCTTTTCTCCCTTTCCCTGAAGAGCCCATCATGTAAGAAAAATGTTTTTCCTAAATGTTAATAAAAACCTCTAATGAAAAGTCACATAGATCTGAAGTAGTATGTTTTAACATTTGTTTTTTTTAGCATGTGTTGCAACATAATATCTTCTAATTTTCCCCATGTTTATTGATTAGGAAATTGGGATTTGAAAGTTCTTTACAAACAATGACTAATACTAACCCTTTACTTAGTGAATTATGGGGGACAGCCAACTCAATGAAACAGCTGAGGAAATGTTGATATACAAGAAAAATTAATTTCACAATTTGCAAAGAGTCTTGAACAGCATACGATATCTGGCATCCAAAAACAATTCTCCATGTCATGATTAAAGGAACATTTTTGAAACATAATCAAACACAAATGCAGCATTAAATGGAAATCAGATGGTCACCTTTCAACCTTAAAGGGAGTAAAAGGCAGTATTGTGTTTTGTTTTGTATTTTTTCATCCTCACCCGATGACAATTTTTTTTCACTGCTTTTTAGAGAAAGAGGGAGGAAGGGAAGGAGGGAGAGACACTGAGGTGACAGAGAAACATCAACCAGTTGCTTTCTCCTACGCACCCCAACAGGGGACTGAACCCACAACCTTTTGGTCTATTGATGGTACTCCAACCAACTAAGCCACACCAGCCAGGGTGCAGTGTTGTTGTTTTTTTCTTAAATTATTGGTAAAATAAAGACAATCAATGAGATGAAACTGTTTTAAAATGTTTCATGGCCTATTTAGTATTGGGCATTAAACAAATTAACAGTGACTAGTATTTCAAAAACACCAAAGGCCATGAAAGTTCCTAAACCAACATATTCTGATATTAGCACCAGAGATACACTTATTTTCATTTCTTGGATTGTAGACTGAGGATAGGGCCTAATAATAATGACTGTAAAATTATATACCTTTCTCCAATGTCAGAACAAATATGATCATATGAACGTCTCTTTATAGTAACAGCTATGTATCTATTTAGTGAAGCTGTCATGCAATGCAGTGTGCTTAGAGTCCACTTTTATTATTTTTAAAGATTTTATTTATTATTTCCAGAGAGAAGGGAAGGGAGAGAGGCAGAGAGGAAGAGAGACATCAATGTATGGTTGCCTTTCACCTGCCTCCAGCCATGGACCTGGCCGGAGACCTGGCTTGCAACCTGGTTATGTGCCCTGGCTGGGGAATCAAACCAGCAACCTTTGGGTTCACAGGCGGGTGCCATATTCCTCTGTGCTACCAGCCAGGGCCAGAGTCCCCTTTTAAGTTGATGAATTATCACAGAGGTCTGCTCCAATCTTAAGTACACAGATCAATTAATTTGAAATATGTGTACACCCATGTAACAATCACCCAGATCAAGATGTAGGACATTTTAAGTATCTCAGAGAGTTCCCCTATGTTCACTAACAGTCATTACTCTTTTCTAAAAGAAACTTTTTCTAAACAGTATCAATATAGATTAGTTTTGACAGTTACTGAACTTCATATACATAGAATCATATATTATGTACTCTTGGATAACTGGCTTCTTTTGCACATCATTATGTTTTAAAAGTAATCCATGTTCTTACCCACCTCAAATCAAAAACTAAGTGAAACAAATGTCTAGTTCTAACGAGAATCTAGGTATAGCCTAGCATCTGAAATGCCACAGTTAGTGATGGTTAAACATGCTAGGAGTCATCATGGAAGTTCATAGGTTGACCTAAGTTCAGGCTTGAGTTAATACAAAGAAAAACCTTCCTTTTTCTTCTTCTTTCTTTCATTTTTGCTTTTATTCACTTAATGATAAAATTCATAAAATAAGAGTAAAATAGATTATAATTATGTGTTATATAGAGAAACGGGCTTATTTAGGTCAAACTCAATAGCAATATTCAGGGAAAAGCCATGGAATCCTTGTACGTGAGACAAAGCCTACACAATGTTAATATGAGAAAATATAAACACTTTTGAGCACTATTGTCTTCTAGACATTGGGATAAGTTCTTTATATTAATTATCATATAGTACCCTTACAAAAACACTGTGAGTTGAACATTATGATCATCTCCAATTTATAGTTCAAAGAGATGAAATACATGGAGCTTAAGAAACTTACCTAAATAAGTAACATGGCCACCATATAGTACCTGATCTGTCTCACCCAGCATTTAGAAAGCTCTATTGCCTCTACTCCTGAAACCCTAGTAAGATTAAATGTCAGCTCATTCATATAATTAAATATGCTAATGACAAAAGGCTAGTTTCATGTGTATTGGTAACAGTTATTTAGTATAGATAACTAAATCCACTCCACTACATTAAAATATTTAGTAAACATAATTTGGGTAAACCATACAATCTCTGGGAGTGCCAACAACTGACTTGGATGCCAAAAACACAGAAGCAATGTAGCAAGAAATGCCCAACCATACTCTAGGATGGTTGTAGTAGAAAGACTATCACTGATGCCTCCTGGATCGCACTTTTTTCTTAAATTTTATTGTTGTTGTATTACATCCATCCCCATGTTCACAGTTTAACTTGAGCCTTCTGACAGGCACATGATAGACAGTAGCTGAATTGATGTAAATGGAAGTCTATATAGGGCATATGATCTTATCCATATTCTGATTTGGATTTATCATTCTGTAACAGGGTTATATTATTAGTTCATTTTTACTATTGCTGTTATTAGATTCAGTCAGTTTATTTTACGAGTTTTTAAAAGATGTTATTTATTATTTTTAGAGAGAGGGGAAGGGAGGGAGGAAGAAAGGGAGAGAAATATCAATGGTTGCCTTTCACCTGCCTCCAGCTACAGACCTGACTGGAGACCTGGCTTGCAACCTGGGTATGTGCCCTGCCTGGGAATCAAACCAGTGACACTTGGGTTCACAGGCTGGTGCTCAATCCACTGAGCCACACCAGCCAGGGCCTTATTTTAACTACTTTTAAATGTGATAAAATACACATCACATGGAATTTACCATCTTAACCAGTTCTAAGTGTACAGTTCAGTAGAGTTAAGCATATTCACGTTGTTGTCCAACCAAATTCCAGAAGTTTTTTTCATCTTGCAAAATTGACACTCCATACCCATTTTAAAAACACCTCTCCATTCCCTTTTCCCTCCAGCTCCTGAAAACCAACATTCTGTTTTCTGTTTCTATGAATTTGACTACTCTAGACACCTCCTATACATGTAATCATACAGAATTTATTTTTTGTGACCTCACCAGTTTATTCTTAAACTCCAGAGATGTTGCATTACTAATGGGCATCAGAAGAGCAAATTATTTTAAATATCTCTTCACTCACAAAGGGGCTTGTTCTATCAGAACATCTCCAAGTTTATCAGAATTCTCTATTTCCTGTATTTGAGGAGTTAATGCGCATTTTCTTGTTGTACAATTTTCCAGATCCCTTGGAGAAAACACAGGATTGACATTGCCTTGGAGAAGAAATTCCAGCTAATTCCTGTAAGCTCTTCAGTGTGTGCTATACAGTGGGAAAAAACAAACAAGTGTCAGAAAAGATATAAGCAAATTAAAGAAATGCCAGAAACATGATGATAACCATCCTGGGGAAAATGTTATCTGTT
The DNA here is from genome assembly GCA_004026585.1 of Noctilio leporinus. NCBI lineage: Eukaryota > Metazoa > Chordata > Mammalia > Chiroptera > Noctilionidae > Noctilio > Noctilio leporinus. The sequence goes on along the minus strand of PVIW01008785.1, from coordinate 10,186 downwards.
TCATTCACTCTCAAAAATTGTTGGACTTTAGTAAAAGTTAAACTTCACATTTGTCTAGAGTTGTCCTGGGGGAAAAGAACAATGGGGAATGTGCAATGTTGAAATTTTCAGAATTTAATGTCATAAATGACTATCTGTACACACTATTGAACCGTATAAATTAAAATGACAAAGTCATCTTCCAAATATTGCCCTTTTTCTCTATTGCTTAAGTCTTATTTTGTTCACAATAAAATCCAAAGTCCTTATGATGGCTCTACATGACCGAGCCTTTGTTAACCCATGCACCTCACCTCGTATTGTTCATTTCTTCATTCACTGTTCAGCCCTCACTAGCCACAGTGACCTTCATGATGTTTTTTAAACACTCCAAGCAGACCTCAGAGCTTGACCCTCCACCTGAAAAGCTTTACCCCAAAACAATCTTTTCATGGCTTACCCCTCTACTTCGTTCAGGTCTCTGCTCAATTTCCTTTCCTCAAAGAGGCTTTCCCTAACCACTATTTATAAAAACAGTACCCGATGTCTGTCATTTTCTATTCCTTTACTTGATTTTATTGTTCTTCATAGAAGCTATCATTATTTGGTGCATCTCAATATTTTTTGTTGCCTGTCACCGCCTACTAAAATGAAAACTATATGGGGTCCATGATATGTCTATGCCATATCCCTAGCACCTAACACAGTGCCTGATGCATAATAGTTATTAAAATAAATATTCACTGAACTGATAAATAGTTTAAAGTCCCATTTGCCAAACCATTATGCATCAGGTAGAAATACAGTTTTCATGCTCTAAGTGAATAAATATTAGATTCTACCCTCTAATCAGCTATAAATACAAAATCTATATGCCCTTGTCTTATTTCAATTCAGGTGTTCTTCAAGTACAGCTCCCAAGTCAACAACATCTGGAACCTTGTTAATAATTCCCAAATAAATTCAAAACTGGACCAGGGCCCAGCCCTCCAGGTGATGCTTTGAGAACCATAAGTCCAATCCAAGTTCTTTTCCACAAATGAAATATCTAAAAAGGTTATGTTAGAAAGAAGGCTTCTTAAAAGGTAAAAACTGAAAAAGAGTAAATAGGCAAAACCTAAGTTCATAAAAGGCAACAATAGAAAGCAGCTGTCTTTTCTAGAGTTTGTTTTGTTTAATATTAGCAGAGCATTTCTTTTCATGCTCTATTAGACATGGGTCAATATACCTTGCTGTGGATGCCATTTAAAATGATCCTTAAACAGCAGGTCCTCAAATAACATCATTTTGTTCTATGTCATTTCATTACAACATTGATGAAGAAAAAATCAATCCCCAGCTAGGCCACTCACTGTCTATGTTTGCATGTCTCCCCATGTCTGCATGAGTTTTCTCAAGGCGCCTCACTATCCTCCCACATTCCAAAGATGATCATATGAGGTGTATTGGCATGACTTGTTGTGCCAGTCCCAATACATATGGATGTGACACGCCCTGCAGTGGAAGGGCACCCTGACCAGGTCTGGTTCTGGCCTTACACCTTGAGCTGCCAAGGACAGGCTCCTGCCCCTGTGACCCTGAACTGGAATCAGTGGGTTGGAAAATCATTATCTTACTTATTTTTATTCATCCTTCTTAAATGTATATCATAACTAACATTTTTTCTATGTTTAATATTTGAAGTGTTTTGGGTCTTCATTTACAAGTTTAGTAATGTTTTTGTGGCCAGAAATAGACATGGAACTTAACTCTTCTTTATACCAATTAGCCTATGGGAAAATTGGTTTTGTTGTATGTTGTTTCACTTAAAGTTAGTTTCCAAGAACCTACTGACAACATTAAGTGAGAACTTATTATAACTACTTCCTTACAATGAATCTAAGTATCAATTGTTGAAGCTGAATTTGAACTTTTTCTTTATAGATCAAAACCTCTTGATTCTTGAGATTTCCAGTCAAGATGAAGGTGTATTAAATACGGTTCACTTCCTTGCACAACCACAGCAAAAATTACAACTAAAATACAAAACAATTATCACCCAGAATAGTCAGAAAATCAAGTTGTATGGAAGTCCAACAACCAAAGAATTAAAGAAGTCATATTCATCCACACAGGTAAGAGGGACAGAGACATGGAGAAGTGTGGAGAGATGTGGAGATCTTGAGACATGAAACAGGTGGCCCCACACCTACATATGGTAGATAAAATACAGGAGGGTTACCTTAAAAGTGAAGGACCCCAGCCTCACACCAGACCAGCCAGCCTAGGGTTCCAGTGACAGGAAGATAAGTTCCCACAACTGCTGGCTGTAAAAACCAGTAGGGGTTGGGGCAGTGAAAGTAAGCGTGGGATTCTCAGGTGTCTCCTGTTAAAGGGCCTGCAACAGCCTTAAGACTTACGCATACTCACTCCATCCAGGCTCCAGCACCCGGGCAGCAGCTGGAAGGGCACCAGTGGCATAACAGGAGAAACAGAAGAGTCTGGAATCAGAGCAAGTACAGGGGGACAGCTTCCTCCTGGACAAAACTCCAGGGACCAGGCAGCAGCATTGTCTCTTTCTGAACCCTCCCCCACACAGAGGCACAGAGCAGCAAAACCATATTCGATACTCCATCAACATGGTTCACACAGGTTGCCCCACCTTGGCAATTACCTAAGTCTCTGCCCCATCCAAACTTACCGGTGTGCTTTTCTACATTAGGCCACACTAATTAGACAGGGAGTCAAAGCAGCTCTACCTAATATATGGAAACAAATACAGGGAGGCTGCCAAAGTGAGGAAATAAAGAAATATGGCCCAGATGAAAGAACAGGACAAAACTTCAGAAAAGAACTAAACAAAATGGAGATAAGCAATCTCTCAGGTCCAGAGTTCAAAATACTGGTTATTAAGATGCTCAAGAAATGTATTGGGTACTTCAACAGCATAAAAAACACCCAGGCAGAATGAGGGTTACACTAAGTGAAAACGAAAAATTCACAGATTGACTTTGGTGGGGAGTGGGTGTATAGGGAAAGGGACAGAAGGGAGTAAAAAGAGGATGATGTCATACAACGATAAAATTAAATTTAAAAAAAATAGAAAAATAACAAGAAAAAATTAGAGAAAACCAAGAGTGAAGTAGATGAAGCCAAGAATCAAATCAATGATTTGGAACATAAGAAAAAAACCCATTTAATCAGAACAACAAGAAGAAACAATAATTAAAAAAAAAAAAAAAACGAGGATAGGCTAAGGAGCCTCTGGGACATCTTCAAACACATGAGTATTCACATCATAGGGGTCTGGGAGGAGAAGAAAAAGAGCAAGAAATTAAAAACTTATTTGAAACAATAATGACAGATAACTTCCCTAATTTGGTGAAGGAAATAGACATACAAGTTCAGGAAATACAGAGTCCCAAACATGCTAGACCACACAAAAACACATCATGATTAAAATATCAAAGGTTAAAGATAAAAAGAGAATCTTAAAAGCAGCAATTACATACAAAGGAGGACCCATATGACTATCAGATGATTTCTGAAAATAAACTTTGCAGGCAAGAAGGGGCTGGCAAGAAATGTACAAAGTGATGAAAAACAAGGACCTACAACCAAGATTACTCTGTCCAGCAAAGCTACCACTTAAAATGGAAGGGCAGATAAAGCGCTTCCCAAATAAGGTAAAGCTGAAAGAGTTTAACATCACCAAGCCATTATTATATGAAATATTAAAGGAACTTATTTAAGAAAAAGAAGATCAAAACTATGAGCATTAAAATGACAACACACAACTATCAACAACAAAATCTAAACAACAAACTAAGCAAACAATAAGAACAGAATCATAGATATGAGCATCACTTGGATGGTTATCAATTGGGATGGGGAAGGAAAGAAAGGGACAAATAGTGCAGGGATTAACAAGCATAATTGGTAGGAACAAGATAGGAAGATGTTAAGAATAGTATAGGAAATGGAGTAAGCAAAGAACTTATATGCACAACCCATGGACATGAACTAAGGGAGGGATTGCTGGAGGGAATAAGGGGTACTGGGTGGAGGAGGGCAAAGGGAGAAAAAATTGGAACAACTGTGCTAGTATAATCAATAAAATATATATTTTTTCAAAATATTTTATTCATCATTTTAAAAGATATATAATGATTTATATCATTTTTCTTTTTTAACTGTATTTTTATTTAAAATATATATTTTTAAAAACCTCTTTATTCTATCTTATTTTTCCTTTCTTCAGAAATATTAAAGCACACCAAAGATCTAGCCCCAAATTCTGAATAATGATGTGAGCTCAATGATCACCATTTTCAAAATGATATATTGCAACTTGGTAACTATTGAGCATAAAGGCCAAGATATGTCATTGGACAAAACTGGAAATAGAAAGAACAGTCACTCTGGATATGGGTGCAAATATGCATGGGTGATTGTTCCATTAGAAAAGTGATAATATTATTGAAAACTATCCCTTTGGTTTTTGACTTTTGTCAGAATTATTAGGATGTATGCATAAAATAACATTTGAAAGAACTTAGGAAAGTACAAGTAATAATAATACAATTAATAGGTAGCAGTTAATGGGATTCCTTTCTTTATTAGGCACTATGCAAAGCACTTTGCATATATTATCATAATCTCTCAGCAATACTTAAAGATAGTATTATTTTCTTCATTTTACAAATAAAGTTAGGTAACCTACTCAAGGCCATGTAATTAATAAGTAGCACATGTGAAATATGAATCAAGATCTTTCATATTTAAAGTCCAATGCTGTTAACCACTATGCTCATTGATTCAGCATTATTTTCACTTCATCTATAACTACATTTATATGTATTATATATTTAGATACATTTCAAATATAGTACATTCTCATTGAAGAAATTAAAACATAAAAGAAGTATTTAAAACAAAGATTTAGGGAGAAAAAAAGGGATGGATGTAATAAAACAACAATAAAATTAAAAGAAAGAAAGAAAAAAATAAAATAAAATAAAATAAAACAAAGATTTAAATTTCCCTTTTCCATCATCCAACTACAATCTCACTTTTATTCATATTTTGAAACAGTCAAAGTTCTGTAGTTGCTTCAAGAATCATATTTTCTAACTGGAGTTAAGCAGAAATATTATGAAAATATCTATTTAATAGCTTCCTCATAAAAAGAGATGTTTTAATTACAATAAATGGAATGGTTATTACATTTCTTAAATATGATTCTGTGAAGTACACTTCAGTTTTTTATAATTAAAAGAAATATCTTTATTAAAGCAATTTTCAACAAAAGTATAACATATTAATATATACTAAATAATGTTTTCTTCACCCTCACTACTAAGCACCATTAATCGAGGGCATTTTCTTTATGACAAGATATCTTCATCCTCTGAACTTTCTTCAGCATTATCTTGACTTTTTTTTAAGATTTTATTTATTATTTTTAGAGAGAGGGGTAGGAGGGAGGCAGAGGGGGAGAAAGAGATCAATGTATGGTTGGTTGCCTTTCACCTTCTTCCAGCTATGGACCTGGCTGGAGACCTGGCTGGAGACCTGGCTTGCAACCTGGTTATGTGCCAGGACTGTCTTGACTTTTATCCTGTACTTTTTTTTAAAATGTTGTTCTAGATTGCTTTCAGTGTTATTCGGGGATTTCCCTAATTTCAAATGTGATCTTTTGTACTTAAAAGCTCTTAATTACATTCAGTTTTATTCAGAGATTTCCCTAATTTTAAATGACCCCTTTTCTTTAAAAGATTTTATTTATTATTTTCAGACAGAAGGGCAGGGAGGAGGAAAAGGGAGAGAAACATCAATGTATGGTTGCCTTTCACCTGCCTTCAGCTATAGCTCTGGCTGGAGACCTGCCTTGCAACCTGGTTATGTGCCCTGGCTGGGAATTGAACCAGCGACCTTTGGCTTTGCAGGCCAGCTCTTATCCACTGAGCCACCAGCCAAGGCAAATCTCTTTCTTGAATTATATTTATTATTGATGTATTACAATTATTTCATTTTCCCTCCGTTGCTCTCCCCGGCCCCCTCTCCCACAGTCAATCCCCACCTCATTATCTGTGTCCATGGGTCCTTCACCCTAGCTCCTTGACTAAACCCTTCCCCCATGCACTTCAATTTTTAATGCAATTATCTGGTCTATTAAGATAGTCCCAACTAAACTTGTTATTTTTATTACGAATGCTTTAGTTAGTTGAGCTGTCGATGTAGACACAGCCCAATATCTCTGGCTTCCCATTCAGCTATGGCTCCTCTATCAGCTGTTATGCGATAACTTAATCAGGAGCCTGGCATTCCATTCAGATTTGCTTCACTCTCTAGCAAGGCAGGTGTATTAATTTTAAAAATCTTTGGCAATAGCACAGATTGCATATCTGCTAAAAATAATAATTTGTTTTACAACTGTCTCTAAAGAACACTGGCTTGATCCTAATTTGGAGGAGCCTCACTTTATCTCCAAGTACCACATGTCAACCTGAACAAACCATTTCTGCACCTGCTGTACTGATATTGCCCACTAGGACTTACGGTCAATAGCAGAGAATGAATGGGGTGAAACTTTGTCCTACTTCTTTTACACTCTCTTTCCAAAGATTTTATTTTTAGAGGGAAAGGAAGAGAGGGAGAAAGAGAGGGAGAGGAAATCAATGTGTGGCGGCCTCTTGCACACCCCTAACTGGGGACCTGGCAATCCAATGGTGATCCTTTGGTTTGCAGTTCAGCACTCACTGAACCACACCAGCCAGGGATTCCTCTCCACTCTTTTGGTGAACTCCTGCTCACCATGTTCCAAGCTGACTCAGTGACATTTATTATTCTCCAATACTTTTCTCTTCCAATTAGAAGAGAAAGGTAGCATGCTGCTGCCATCCACATTTTACAACCTCCAGCAAAATTCACTGCAGTAAATGACTGTCTCAGCTCACAAATGCTGGGACTTGAGCCTTAATTCTTTCAACTCAATTTTAGTGCCCAACTTTGAAAAAGTTGGCTCTGAAACCCAATGTTCTTTCATTGAGTCATCCTTTTACAATGCTATTCAGAGCTTCTGGATGATTACTTTTGATTTTTCTTTGCCCAGGAGGCAGTAGGACTCTGACTAATTAATTGGGGAGTTGGTTTTCTGGCTGAGGATCACCCAAACACATACTCACCTGTTTATGCCATTTGCTATGGCTGCATCAGGACTCTTCTATTTCAATGTGAAGAGAAGCAGTCCCAGAATCCTAGAATTAACACCTACCAGCCTGAGTATTAGCATGAGATTTGGAGACAGCCCTATTGTATAGCCACTCCCATCAAGATTTAAATAATGTCATACAGCATAGTTTGTTTTCCAAAGATTTTACTTATTATTTCCAGAGAGAGGGGAAGGGAGAGAGGCAGAGAAGGAGAGAGACATCAATGTATGGTTGCCTTTCATCTACCTCCAGCTATGGATCTGACTGGAGACCTGGCTTGCAACCTGGTTATGTGCCCTGACTGGGAATCAAACCTGTGACCTTTGGGTTCCAAGGCTGGCACCTTATCCACTGAGCCACCAGCCAGAGCTATTTGTATAGATATATGCACCACTGTGTTCATTGTAGCATTATTCACAGTGGCCAAGACATGGAAACAACCAATCATCTTGATAGATGATTGGATAAAGATGTGGTACATATATACAATGGAATACTATTCATCCATAAGGAAATATGAAATACTGCTACTTGCAACAACATGGATTGATGTTGAGAATATCACATTAAATGAAATAAGTCAGATGGAAACAGTCAAGAACCATATGATTTCACTCATATGTGGGATGTGGGATATAAAACTGAAAGCAGCAAATGAACAAATAAGAAATGCAAAAAAAAAAAAAAAAACCCTTATAGACGCAGACAACACTATATTGGTTATAAGAGGAGAAAGGGGTAGGAGACAGTAAAGGGTAAAGGGAGTCAAATATATGGTGATGGAAGGAGATTTTACATTGGGTGGTGGGCATACAATGCAATATACAGCTCATGTATTATAGCAATGTGCACTTGAAACCTACATAATTTTATTAACCAATGTCACTGCAGTAAAGTTCATTTGAAAACATAAAAAGATAACAAGAAATATTTGATATTGATGAAGCTGAAGAAAATGTAAAGAATCTTAAGACTGAAAGTGGTGTTCAAGGACCAGCTGAACCAGAGGATGGCCTGGACATTTTCCTTGACAATAAAAACAAGTAGAAATTCTAAAGAAAAATGAAGCTTGAAAAGGTGAAGTCAGGCCCTGGCTGGTAGCACAGTGGATAAGGTGCCGGCCTGTGAACCCAAAGGTCGAAGGTTCGATTCCCCAGCCAGGTCACATAACCAGGTTGCAAACCAGGTCTCCGGTCAGGTCTGTGGCTGGAGGGAGGTGAAATGCAACAATACATTGAAAGAAAAAAAGGTGAAGTTAAGAAAAAAAAAGATGAAGAAACTAGTATAAAGAAACCATGGACATGGACAACAGGTGGGATTGACTTGGGGGGAATGGGTAGGTGAGGAGGGGGACAGAGGGGAGCAAAAAGGGGATGGATGTAATACAACAACAATAAAATTGAAAAAAAAAAAAAAAAAGATGATGGTGTCTCATTCACCAACCAGAAAGACCCTGCTTGGACAGGATCAGAAAGAGGAGTTACTGAATCAAGTGTTCAACATCATGATGGAAAGGAATCTAGGTAAGGATGATGAAGAGAAGAAAATGTGTTATGAAACCTTCACAGATCACCTGATTAGGAACCATGAAAACTTCTCTTGTCACCATTACAGATATTTCTACAGACTATTAAATTGTCAACCCAAACATCTCATTGCAATTTTAATAGCTAAATTGGATACAAGTGGCTCTATCGATGATAATAACCAACTTGCAATCAAAGCAAGATTCCAAAAGAATGATATATAAATGTTTTCAGAAGACATATGAAGGACTATGTCACCTGCTATATGTGCCAATCACCCGACATAATGCTGACAGAAGACACTTGTATATTTCTTACAGTGTGAAACTTGTTGTTCTTGATGCTCTGTTGCCAGCATTAAAACCTGCTTCCACATATACCATGTTCATAGATGGGAAGAATTAACATCATTAAAATGTCCATACTACCCAAAGCAATCTACAGATTCAATGCAATCCCAATTAAAATACCAATGACAGACTTCACAGAAATAGAAAAAACACTTCAAAAATTTATATGGAGCCAAAAACGCCCACGAATAGCCACCACAATCTTGAGAAAGAAGAACAAGGTAGGAGGAATCATAATATCGGACTTCAAACAATACTACAAGGCTACTGTCATCAAAACAGCATGGTACTGGCATAAGAATAGACATCTAGATCAATGGAACAGAATAGAGAGCCCAGAAATTAACCCAGGACTCTATGGTCAACTAATATTTGACAAAGGGGGAAGGGACATCAAATGGAATAAAAACAGTCTCTTCAACAAATGGTGTTGGGAGAACTGGACAGCAACATGCAAAAAGATAAAACTAGACCACCAATTTACACCATATACAAATATAAACTCAAGATGGATAAAGGATTTAAACATAAGCAGTGCCACCATAAAGGTCCTGGAGAAAAATATAGGCAGTAAACTTTTGGATATCCTACACAAAAATATGTTTACTGATACTTCACCAAGGGCAAAGGAAATAAAAGAACGAATCAACAAATGGGACTATATCAAATTGAAAAGTTTCTGTTCAGTTAAAGAAAATATCAGCAAAATTCAAAGGGAACCAACTGTATGGGAAAACATAATTGCCAATGTTACCTCAGACAAGGGTCTGATCTCCAAAATATGTAAAGAACTAATGCAACTCAACACCAGGGAGACAGACAGCCCAATTAAAAAATGGGCAAAGGACCTGAACAAACAACTCACTGAGGAAGATATACAAAGGGCCCAGAGGCATATGAAAGAATGCTCAACATCACTAGTCATCAGAGAGAAGCAAGTTAAAACTACAATAAGATACCACCTCACACCTGTCAGAATGGCAATCATCAGCAAATCAACAAACAACAAGTGTTGGCGAGGATGTGGGGCAAAGGGAACCCTCATACACTGTTGGTGGGAATGTAGGCTGGTGCAGCCACTGTGGAAAACAGTATGGGGTTTCCTTAAAAAACTAAAAATGGAACTGCCTTTTGATCC
>PVIW01008784.1:0-57960 GCA_004026585.1 Noctilio leporinus | reverse complement strand
AAGATAAAATGGCTATCTCTGGAGCTTGGTGATTCTGAGCATCACAATGCAAGGGAGCCTGCCCTGGGTTTGGAGACCATCTCTGTATTGTGAGACCTGAAGGAAGTCACTTAATCTCCTGGAGCCTCTAATCCCTTATCTGAGCTGCATCGAGTGATAACTGCTGGGTGTGGCTCAGTTGGTTGGGCATCATTCTACCAGGTGAAAGGCCACACACAACCTGGTCAGGGTACATGCTTGGGTTACTGGTTGGGTCCCCATTCAAGGCGTGTATGAATGGCAACCAATTGATGTTTCTCTCTCACGTTGATGTTTCTCTTTTTTCTCCCTTCCTCCCCTCTCACTAAAAATATAAATAAAATCTTTAAGATAACGTTTGACCTGTCAGTGTGCACAGGCTATTCCTTCAGGGGACAAAAGAAATTGCCAACAGTGTTTGTCTCTTGGGAGGGACAGTTTGACATTTGGAAGAGAGAGATGTTCTCTCTGAAGCTTTTAATCATGTGCTAGTTACTCTTCCTTATTATTAAAATAAAAGAATCATGAAACATGAGACACATAGGAGAGTATATGAGAGAGGTCCCTCCAAAACTAGGGTTATCTTCTTGAGGGTAGATCCCTTATAGTACAGGCTTCCCCTGCTGCATGAGTGTTCTAGGGACCCATTTGTATCTGTAACAGCTGGTATTGTGAGAGGCTATTATGTTAGGCTTCAGTGAATTTTTTTTTAAGACTCTTTCAGCATGTTTGCCCATTTCATGATGAGTGATTTAAGAGTGAACCTGCCTACACAGCGCTGAGTATTCAGGAGTCTATGATCAAAAAATGCATGACCCCCATGCCCCATCCTCTCTATTCACCTGATCTCACCCTGAGCAACTTCTTTTTTGTTTCCCCGCATGAAGAGTCCCCAAAGGGAAACATTTTGCTTATGTGCAAGAGGTGCAACAAAAATGCAGAAGCACTAAAAGGCATTAAAATTGACAAGTCCAAAAACCATTTTGAGCAGTGGAAAAAAGTCTTGATAGGTATATAGCATCAAGTGGAGAATACTTTGAAGGTGACCGAAGTTTAAAGCATGCAAGAATAAATACACAATTTTAAAGTAAGTTCCAGATATTTTGGGTTTCCCTTCATATAATAGATGTACATTTTTAAGGACAATAATAAAATGAACATCCTGTACTTACTATGCAGTCTAAGAAGTAAGCTTTGAAGCCACTGAGTATTACCTTTTTTCAGTTACAACTAGTTGTTAAATTGAAACGCAGTGGATTTTTAAGAACCACAATTAAAGCCCTACTCTAAGCGCTGGCTCAGTGGATAGGCACCGGCCTGCGAACCCAAAGGTTGCTAGTTTGATTCCCAGCTAGGGCAAGTTGTAAGCCAGGTCCTTAGCTGGAGGCAGGTGAAAAGCAACATTGATGCTTCTTCCTCTTTCTTCCTCCCTCCTGGACCTTTTCTCTGAAAATAATAAATAAAATATTTTTCAAAAAAGCCCTACTCCAACTGCCTAGCCACATTAAATAATATGAACACAGCCTGCTGCAGAGTGAAGTGTGCCATAAAGAACTATCTCAGATAACTTTTTTTTTCTTTTTTCCAAAGACTTCATTCATTATTTCCAAAGAGAGAGGAAGGAAGAGAGGCAGAGAGGGAGAGAAACATCAATGTATGGTTGCCTTTCACCTGCCTCCAGTTATAGACCCGGCTGGAGACCTGGCTTGCAACCTGGTTATGTGTCCTGACTGGGGAATTGAACAAGCAACCTTTGGGATTGCAGGCCAGTGCCTTATCCACTGAGCCACCAGCCAGGGCTTCAGAGAGCTTTTAACAATATTGAGAGTAAAGCCAGGAGATATTTCCTGTCTGCTGGAGCTTTTCCTTCCCCAAGCCTCATACAGTCCCACCGCCTGGTCTCAGGCTAAGGAGGGCTGACGAAATGGGGGCTGGGCCTGGTTTCTGGGAGAGCTATCACATGGGCAAGCCTCCTGGTAGTAAGCAAACCCTAGGCCCGATGATTGGGCCCAAAACAGATGATTAGCTGACAAGAGTGACAGATAGCTCTGAGGGTGGCCTAAGTGGGTGACCTATACCTGGATTGAGTCTGGTATGGGCTCAGCCACCATCTGCCTGGTGAATTCTGAACCTGAGGCAGGGAATGTGTGCTGTCACAAAGGCCCAGGGTCTCCTGGTATCTGCTCTGGTTCTGTGGTCTGTCCAAGACTCCATGAGGCCCGTGTCTCTTAGTTTGAGTCTACTCTGTTCATTTCAGGATTCCTCCTAGAACTTTTCTACTTAGTCCCTCTTCTTCTAGGCCTCGGATTTGTTTCTTGGAGTGTAAGGCTTGGGCCACCTGCATGGGAATTACCTTGGCTTCTTGTTGAAATCCAGATTCCTAGGCCTTGCTCCAGACTGAGAGCTCAGGATTTGTGGGGTCTGGGAACGTGCTTTCAGTCAGTATCCTGGTGACTGTGAAGTGCACTGGGTAGTGATGACTACCATCTCCCAGCCTCTCAGCTGTGGTCAAGACTAAGGGAAGGAGCCTATAGTCTAAGTCGTGCCAGCCCTTTACAGATTTTCCTGAATTACTTGATTACCCATGACCTAAATGGAAGAAGAGCTTGCCGGTGGCTGGAATAGAGGAGGGAGAGGAGTTTAAGGCACATTTCCTACTTTTTATTGAAGTTTAAAAGGGCTTCTCTTTAGATTAACCTTTATTCTGTATGAGTGTTTCTTGGGGCTCTGGCAATTTGCATAGATAACAAAGAGTATTGTCTAGATAAAATTTAAAAGAAATAAGAATGATATTAATGGTGCTACAAGGAAGTCTAAGTTGCTCTATATATTTGATGTACAGTTGTCATCCTGGGCTCTCCCTTCACCATGACCCTGGGGACTCTGAATGTCAGGTCTCCTTTTTTAGCATCTTCTTTTTCCTTGGTGGAGTGTGCACTCCTCAGTGCTTTGCCCTTATTATAAATGGCATTTGGTGCTGTCAGTTTTTGAGCCTTTCATGGTTTTGTGATGTAAATCAAGTTGTCTTAGCTTTCCCACTTTGAGCTGATACATCAGCTTACCCAGTCTGCTAAGCCAGTTCTAAGTCCCTTACTTTCCAGTTTCCAGAATTGTGTTTTTCCCCTCTCCCCTTTGTGTGGGTTTATGTTTTTAAATTTTGTTTTGTTTTGTTTTAGGTAGGGTTCAGGGAGTGAACAAAAAAAAAAAAAGTGAAGGTTCAGCCTGCCATCTTAACTTATTTAGTTCTCTGTTACAAGGATACATTTTTCTAAATGACTTCAAATTCTTTTTTGAACAAAAAGGGAATGACTGAGTGCCTGGATAGAGAATTGGCATTGATCAGCTTCTGACCTTGCTTCTCTGGCCGTCTCAGCTCAGTAGTTAGTGAGCTCTTCCTGCAGCTGAGAGAACATGCGTTAGCAGAATGTGTTGACATGTCAGATTAATTGTCAGGGTTCTTGAAAATGGTTAGAAGACTGTGGTAGCAAGCACAATGAAGTGGAGGTCTGCAGTTAGATTGTTTTTTAAAAAAATTTTATTGTATTATTTTAAAAAATTTATTGTTATATTGCATTCATCCCATTTTCTCCCCCTGCTACCCCCCCTCCCCCCCTTAGACTGGTTTTGTTGAAAGGGGAGGAGCTGAGTGCATGGGAACATAGGAGCAGTGGCCAGAGTTCCTATCTGCTAATTCAGGTGCTATTCTACCTCCTCTGTGGACCAGCTTAGAGCAAGAGTTAATGACTGCTTTTTCTAGGACTCCCCTGACTCCAGGACTGTGACTGAGGGGAACAAATTCCCAGATGGGGACTTCCTGTTCCAGGATGCTGCTTGGGACCCTGAAAACTTGGTTCTCCTCCTACAGATTTTTGCATGAATCTCCAGACAGTGCTGCTCCTGCGGGTCATTGCCGCCTTCTGCTTCCTGGGCATCCTGTGTAGTCTCTCTGCATTCCTTCTGGATGTCTTTGGGCCCAAGCACCCAGCCCTGAAAATCACCCGTCGCTATGCCTTTGCCCACATCCTCACAGGTAAGCCCAGGCCTGCACCCAGTAGGGAAGGAACTGCCATAGGGCAGGGACAACCTGTGTGGAGTTGCAGGTGGGGATGGCTGGTTTTCTCTGAACAGACACCAGAATCCAGATGCACATTTCAACTCTAGCCTTTCCCAAAGCACTAGGACATGATAGCAGTTTGCTTTCATCATTTGCCTGTACACCCAGCCCAGCTGTTGGAAGGGAACATTTTTAGAATTTCCAAGAATTCTCACAGCTCTCCATGGGCTTGAAGATCGGCTGGGCTCCCAAGACCTGGAATGAGCAAGGAAGGGAGCAAAGCATCTCACTGTGTCTTCCCTGAATGCACAGTCTCATCAGATTATTTCTTCCCCTTTTTGCTTCCCTGTAGACTAGCCTCTGCCATGACTAGGCTGAGTGTTGATTTGATTGGTGGTGGTGATAACTCAAGCTCCTAAACTCCTTGACCTTGTCTGTTCCTTTCAAGCACTCAGTAACTAGCAGCCCTCATATTCCAATTCCAGATTCTTAAGACAGAGAGACTCTGCTGGCCCAGATGGGGTCAGGTATCTGCCCCCAGCCTCAGCCTAAGAGCCCCATTACCTAGAGAACTCCCCTTGCAGGATCTGGGGCCTCACACATGCCCTGACATTGGGGTTTGGGTAGAGAGGCTGCAGTTGTTTCCTCAAGCGTCCCAGCTGCAGGGTGCCTGCTAACCTTCCTGTACTGTCCCTCTGCCTCCCAGTCCTGCAGTGTGCTACCGTCATCGGCTTTTCCTACTGGGCTTCCGAACTCATCCTGGCCCTGCAGCAGCAACATAAGAAGTATCATGGTTCCCAGGTGTATGTCACCTTTGCTGTTAGTTTCTACCTGGTTGCGGGAGCTGGTGGAGCCTCAATCCTGGCCACAGCAGCCAACCTCTTACGCCACTACCCCACGGAGGAAGAGGAGCAGGCACTGGAGCTGCTCTCTGAGATGGAGGAGACTGAGCCCTACCCTTCAGAATATGAGGTCATCAACCAATTCCAGCCTCCCCCAGCATACACACCCTAATGCCAGCCTGGGCTTTCTTCCTCCTGTTCCCATTCCACAGCTGCTCCCACACCCAGAGGAGCGCCTTCCCCCAGCAGGCTTCACTGGTAGGATCCTGACCACCTTCACCAAACCTTCCCCAGGAGAGACTCTGCCTTTTGGGTTGTTCATGTATCCCTGCTCTTGAAACCTGGGGTTCACAGATGTTGTATCATGCACTTTTCCCCTCTTGCCACCTTCCTGTCCCTGAAGTCACTAGTTATTATCAACCAGGGATGATCATAACAAGTTTTCTCTCTTCATGGGCCATATCTTTCAGACCAGAACTTTTCTTGAGAAGCTGCTGACAGTGGGCAGTCCCAGACAGAAGTGTCAACAGGACCCAAGGGAAAGGGCACTGTGCCCTGCAGGCTTCCTTCATGATGGTCAGCATTTGTTCCATGGTTACAGCTGTGGGCTGACCCTGCCCCCATTCCTTCCCAGAGTGCCCAGTGCCAGGCCTCCCGCTCTGCGGAATTTTCTGCACTTTAGTCTTTGGACTCCTTATCCCCAGTGCTGGTATGACGGGGAGGAAGAATTGCTGTTGGGGAGCAGAGCCAGTCTTCTCCCTGCCCTGCCCTGGCTTGGGTGGCTGGAGTCCAAGCAGAGAGCACTGGGTGTGGGCCTGGGGCCTCCTGGTGCTCAGAAAGGATTAGAAGGAAGGGGTCTGAATCTCCCCAGCCCCTTCACCTTTTAAAATTGAGTGGTTTTAAAAGGAAAAAAATGAAAACTCAACAATAGCAACAATAATCTGTTTTTAAACTAGTGAAAAGACTGCTGTTGTTTTCCTGTTCTTCTGGGCTCTGCAGTGATTTGGGCCATAGCTCCTTCCAGCCCATAGTAGTTCCTCCCTGAACCTCCTCTGGCAGAATGCAGCCCTCTTCCCTATTCTCTCCCTCCTAGTGGCCTTCCTGTGGAACCCAGAGCCCATCAGCAGAGGGGCTGAGGACTATGGCCTGGCTGGCTGGCCAGCGTGGTGCTCCTCAGGACTGTGGCACTGAGATGTAACCTGGCCTCCATGCAGGAACAGGAGCCACAGCAGGGCAGGAAACCCACCACTCTTCACATGGGAACTACAACCAGTGGGGTGTCAGACTGGCAGAACTGGCAGTGTTCTTCTGGCTTAGCGCCTCCCCTAAACTGTGACTTGGGGCAACAGCTTGCTGCATGCCCCCTTCCCCTTGAATGTACTCTGGTCTTGCAGTGTGCTACTTACTGGCTCTTTCTTGCCTGGCCATCACTCTGCTTTCCTGTTCGCCACACATGGCTCCAGGTCTGGCTGAATTTTCTTCTCCGAGATCGACATAAAAATTGAAGAAACTCAAGAGATGTGCTTTGTGGATCCAGATGGCCAAGTTGTTTTGGAATCTGTTCAGTGCTGAACTGAAAAGCAGATGGGTCCCAATCTCCTGCTACAGGTGACGGAGTAAGACTAGAGACTAGCCACTGTGGAACTGTGGCTAGGAAGGAACTGTCATGGGTCTCATCCTTTGGCCAGACTCCCTAGGGATGTCTAGACAGACACCTGTGTGGGTAGAGAAGACCATGTCTGCACATGAATGGGTGGCTGCCTGGAGTTCACTCTGATGCCAAAGTGTGTCCCGTTGTGACTCTCACACTTCCGGACCCCTCTGTTAGGCAAGAAAGACTTCTCTGTGACACCTTGCACCAAGCCAAGGACTACATTGTCTTTCTGTCAAGTCCTAGTTGGTCTTTGGCAGATGTCCAGCATGTGGCCAGCTCTCACTGACCTTGGGTGTCTGAAGGGCAGATCAGGAGACCAGGCAACAGACACACATGCCAAAGTGACCAGTCATCTCATGAGGCCCCAGATGTGACTCTGGACTCTTCCATGTGATTGAAAACCCCCTTTCTATTAGCCTTCCATGTCTCTGACCTTTCTCTTTCCCCTACTACCCTGACACATATAAATTCCCCTGGTTGTGTTTTTTTCTTTTTAGGAAAAAAATAAAAAAGCAAAAACAAAACAGATGACCAGAAACCACAAGTAAAATATAAATGCCAGTGGCTGCCTTTCATTTTTCTGTCAGTTTCCCTCAGTTGGTTTGTTCCCTTCCTTTGAGAGAAGCAGGAGGAACTGATGAAGGGTGTAATTACACAGAGAGTGCATGTGCCTACTCCCTGCAGGGCACTTCCACCTGGACACGCCTCTGACTTAACCCCACCCACAGCGAGGCCCCCATGGGAAGCCCAAGTGCTTGACTGCAGCCTCCTGTATGAGTCCCTGGTGAACCGCAGAAGAGAACTCTTGTTTGGACAGAAATAGACCCCAGGGCTAGGACTTGCTAAAGAAACTGGACTTTTGAAATCATAGGTAGTGGTTATTACTTCTCTTACGAGGAGAGGCATGTGAGTTCCAACAGTCTGGGATGTAACTTGCAGGAGGGCCATCAGTGTCAGTGCCTTGTATGGCTCCCCACATTTCATTCGTTCATTCATTTCATTCATACATTCATTCAGCTGACATGCTGGACCCCAAAATGTGTAGCACAGTGAAAGATCTTAGGACCACCAGGAACAGCCTGGTTTTACCCCCACTCTTTTTTTTTCCTTTTTTTCTCTCACACATCTGGGGATCGATGAATGTTTTTCCTCATTTCATAAAGGTGCGTTATGTTTTGTGCAAAGCACATGAGGGGAATGTGATGACTGTCAGTCCCGGTCTCCAAGGGCCTTATATTTTCAGTTCTGGAGATGGACTTGTCCATAGAAAGGCAGAGCAAAGTGAGTGGTCTAGTGGACAGCTGGGAGAGGGGCTCTGACCTGAGCGAGTACCAAAGGTATCACCACAGGAGCTGGAGTCAGTCCCAGTGTGAGAGTAGAGGTGTGTGGGGACCATTTCTGCAGAGGGGCTAGCAGGAGCAAAGCACAACTGGTGGCCAGGAGCAAAGCACAACTGGTTGACAGCAGAGGTTAGCAAGGTGAGGGGCCCACTGAAGGCACAAAAAGCAGTGAGGAGTCCTGGACTAAGTTTTTTTGAATGGTGACAATGAGGAGGGTTGGCCTGGTATTAGTGATAGAGCCTGAGGGCCTGGGAAGTGGGAAAGGAAGGGAGATGGTGGAGTCCTGGAACCTGGCGAAGGGTTAGAGGTGAGCAGTCACATTTGGCCCCAGTCCCTGATGACCTGTCAGGAGATGGAAAGTGGAGCCGGTCCTACAGGCTGAGAGGGATCAGCAAGAGAAGATGGAAGATGTGAAGGGCAGCCGGAGAAATGGAGGGCCTTGAGTCCAACTGCATTTTCAAATGTTTGGTAATGAAAGAACTTTCAAGGAGACAACTGGTTCCATCTAGTTCAAGGCTGTAGGGCTCTATGAGAATGGGACCTAAAGGGGTAGAACCACCAGGCACCCTTTTTGGAAGCTTCTGCCCTTCTGTCTCTGTAGCAAAGTTGCAGCCAGCTCTGTGAAAGTCCACTTCATTGGCAAAGTCTGGCTGCACCCGGTGGCCCATTGATTTGACCTTACTCTTGGGGTTCTCTCACCTAGATTTCCAGGGCCACTGCTGTTGGTGGAGAGTTTCCTTCTGAAATAAACCTGGGGTGGAAGGTGGGGTTTGTTTTAATAAGAAGGAGGGTGTTCTATATCTTTCCCTCCTGTTGGCCTCCCTGTGCTCTAATGAGAGTAGTGAGGGAAATTTGCATGTGTGCGCACTTGTACTCTCACAAAATGTCTAGTCCGTCAGTAGGCTTTATGTCTTTCTTGTTTTTTTACTTTGTAAGTTCATTAGGGCCAGGGGGTCATGCTTTCTTATGCATGTGTGTTCAAGTACACTGAACACAACATGCTTTGCAGAGAAAGTAGGTATTAAGGTACATAGTTCTTGCCTTCCAGGGTCTTCCAATCCAGCTGTCAGGAGAAGGGAAACCTGACAAGTAAGAAACCTGACAAATGGCACTTGATGTCCCTTGAGACTAATGGTCCAGAAAGGCTTCATGAAGGAGGAAAGACATAATTTTGACCTTAAGGAATGGGTAGGCTTTCATGAGAGAATGATATAATCAGTGATGTGAAAGCAGAAAAGAAAGGGACAGGCTTTGGGGAACACTGAGTTGGTGTTTTGAGCAGTGGTGACATCGACTGGAAGGGAATAATTAGATGGAGGGACCCTGCCTGGGAGGGCCTGGAATACTGCAGTTACTGTCAGAACCCTTAAAGCTGTGAGGTACAGAACTCTTAACAGAAGTACCTTAATTAATTGGAATGTATTGGTTCCCATAGCTGACAAGGTGACTTGGCTGGATCCAGGGACTGAAACAATGGTGTGAAGATGTGATTTCTACCCTGGCTGGTGTGGCTCAGTGGATTGAACACACCAGCCTTCGAACCAAAGGATCTCTGGTTTGATGCCCAGTCAGGGCATGTACCTGGGTGGCAGACCAGGTCCCCAGTTAGGGGTGTGCAAGAGGCAACCACACATTGATGTTTCCCTCTCTAGCTCTCTCCCTTACCCCTTCTCTAAAATTAAAATAAATAAATAAATAATTTTTTTTTAATGTCTAAAAAAAAGGTGTTTTTTTTCTATGTCTGCTCTGCTCAGGGGCTTAGGAGTCTCCCCCAAACTGTGGTGACGATGGCCACCAGTAGTCTCAGGCTCACACTAAGCTCTTGTTTACAGTCTGGATGAGTCTCTGGCCCAACTTAGATCAGGCTCCTTTCCCTAAACTGTGACCAAGGACTTGGAGTTTCATTCTAAGGCCCAGGATGAGGAAGGTTACATGTGTGGTCTGGATTCAGAGATGGAGCCACTAATGGCAGATGGAATATGTGACCCCAAAGGGGAAAACTATACCCATTGAGAGATCCTGCTGTCTTATAGCAGGTTTAACAGAGTCTGTGTGGTCTCTTGTTCCCATTGACAGTTCTGAAGGTCCTATACGTGGCCCACCCCAGCCCTCCATGCACCTGGGCACCTGGACTGAGGGCTGAGACAGACTTGTGAGCAGCCTGCTCACCACAATCCTGCTGTGAGCCTGGCAATGGTGGTCAGATGAGATGGATGTGGAGAAAAGCCTGCAGAGTGGGATGGGTGTGGTGTGGATGGGGTTCTAGGAGACAAGTCATCCCAGCCTCCCCTCTGGTTCTGGGGTCAATCTTCTTTGACCCCTAACCTCCTGGAGTGGAAGCCACCAGAGCTCAGCCATCCTTGAGGATCAGGACATGTGCAAGATCACAGTTCTGCCCGGACCTGTCCAACCACACTCCCCACTTTGTAGACTCAGAAGCCCCACTTCTGCACACAAAGACCACTCAGTTTTTGATTTGGTCTTATGGTGTGTCACCCTGGCCATTATAAGGAGGTGTGCCTCCAGATGTGAAGAAGCCACTGATGGCATCAGGTCGATGGATGATAGACCTGTGAATGACGTGCAGTGTGACTGATTCACTGACTAGAACGAAGAAAGCCCAGGGATCGTGTCTGCTTCACTCACTGAGTTATGCCAAGTGTCTCCAAAAGTGCTGAATACTCATTGTTGAGTACATGAACTTGAACCAGAACCATCCCAGATATCCTAGTGGGCCTGGGGCCGCCTCCATCCCCAGAGATCCTTAATGTGGCTACACCAAAGACAAGAACAAAGGTCAGCTAAGTGGATTCCCAAACTCCTTAACAGGTTGTTTTCCATGTGCCTTTCCAAACTTAGAAATGCCACAGGCAGCTCATGGGTGAGGCAGGTGACTTTTCGTGGGGGAGAGAAACGATTGCCATGGACAACTGCAGCTCGTCCAGCAGCCCTTTCTGCAGAGCCAGGCCGCAGGTAAGACCTGCATGGTTTGTCCCCACAGTAGTTCCTACAAGAACCTTGTGAGGTTTATCTTCCATCACCCGACTTTTCTGAGGAGCAAACTGAGGCCCAGATAGATGTAGTGACATTTCCAAGACACAGAGCTAATGGTGGGCAGTCACCCTGTGCCAAAGACAGGGTGTGGTTTCATTTAGTAAACAGCTGGTGCAGGAACTGGTGGGCTGTGGAGAAGGCCAGGGAGGATGGACATGAAGGTGGAGGCGTGGGGGCTGTTTCCACACAGGAAAGCTGGCACCACAGATGCCGTCACCTTCTCCAGCATGTCTTCCTGGAGCTTGCATCCTGCATGCTTCATGTAGGTTATGGTTTAATTCAGCCACACAATGGATGGAACAAGGAGGGACATCCCAATCAATGGCTTCAAACTCCTAGTCCCTCAGAGTGAAAAGAGGAGAGACCGGAGTATATGCACTGAACAGTTTCTAGGTTTCACTTACATTTTTTTTTTTTTTTTTAGATAGATGAAGGGAACGAGAGAGAGGGAGAGAAACAGTGTATGAGAGATATATCCATCAGCTGCCTCTCACATACCCCCTGGCCTGCAACCCGAGCATGTGGGAATCAAATCAATGATCTTTTGGTTCACAGGCCAGAGCTCACACCAACTAGGTTCACACAGGTTCTAGGTTTTAAAACTACCATTTAAGTTTGGTTTGGTGTGTGTGTATTTATTCAGTTGTTACCTTCTAGGCATGTTTGTAGCTCAGGAACATCAGACCTCCCTGTTAATCTGCCTGAGTAACGGGAAGAGGTATCTCTTTGGTCCATGGGCAGTCGGGGGCAGTTTAAGAAGCAGGAGGCCTTGGTTATGGCATAAAGTGGTGGTGGCTGGACTGTAACAGGACCCAGATGCTGAGCTGGCAGATTTAGTGGGTCTCTGGCTTCCATGCTGGTCCATCTACTGGTACTGAGCTTCCTCCAGGCTGTTGGGTGAATGGGTAGATGGGGTGCCTTCTTTCCTAAACCTGCCCAGCCTGTTCTCAGGAAGCTGAACCCCTGCTGCTCCTTCTGTCTTCACCACACCTCCGAGAGGAGGGCATCCTTCCTGCCCTGGGGACAGGCACTGCAGGGGACCCATACCCACCAGGGGAACCAAAGGGCTGCTCATCCTCGGGTCTCGATTGCTGGACCAGAGACAGAGGTGTGCATTCTGTGACTTCTCATTGTGCCCTGATAGTACTCGCTGCTGGTCAGCCACAGTCAGGATTCTCCCACAGTGCCCAGTGGGTGGTACCATGGGCCCAAGGGGCTTCTGTGAGGTGACTGGGGCACTGATGGACTCTCGGTGGATCCCTCTTGAATGGGCCCCAGAAGCCTCATGTCAGTGAGGAGGTGAGGTGTCCTGTCACCCCCTTCCCTGCCAATCACTAAGGGTACCTCGAGGGTCTCAATCCTGAGTGGATGAAGAAGGACTGCTGTGCAGGGGAAGGTCCTGGGCTTCTGTGGGGTCAGGAAGGGTGGCATGGCCTCGGTGCCAGCCTGGTGAGCAGAGACTTCAGTGGGGTTGAGCAGACAAGAGCAAACCAGGCTCCTGAGACACCTGTCCATCCATGGTTGGCCCAGATGGGGGCCTGTGCACAACCTAAGAGCCCTGAGGACAGCGCTCTGGCCAGTGGTGGGGCTGGGGCTGAGGTGAGGGCAGATGGAACAAAGCCTCTGGTTGGGAGGGGCAGGTGGCCTCTTCTCTGTGGGCCCCTGAGCCAGTCACTGTCCCCTGTTGGCGTCTGTCTCCTCCTGAGTGAAATGAGGGGATGACGATGACCATCCTGTGCTGCAGGCCTCACAGGCTGGTCATGAGGTTCAGGGCAGGAAAGGACTGTGCAGAGCTCTCTGCCCTGTTCCACCTGAGGGCTGAGGGCAGGAACAATGGTGACAGTAACATGACACTGAGTCCTCAAGAGAACCTGTGCTTGATGCAGCCTCACATCTGCCAGAGGAGGAAAGGGGCTCAGGTAGGTGAGGCCCCAGTCTGAGGCCCCAGGTCCAGGGTCACACACCGAGTGGGTGTTGTAGCTGGGTGTGCTCTAGAATCAGGGCATGCTGGAGTCAGGGTAGCATTGGCACCAGCTGACTTGAGTCTGTTGTCCAAGGTCTCAGATCAGGGATGGTGGGGTGAAATGGGGTGAGGGCTATGATATGGCCTCAGTGACCATGTCCTGAACCCTGGCAGAGTGGCCATCCAGGTTTGCCACTCTGATACTGACCCTCAGGGGAGCTCAGAGGTGGCCACAGAGGAATGTGAGTGAGCCTGTCTGGTGGGAGCTCAGGGTGTGGGGGGTCCCAGGAGAGTGGGTGCTTCCCTCCCAGCTGGAGGCCTCCAGGTCAAAAGAAGCAGGTCTTTCTCTTGCAACCTCATTTCCTGTTCTCACAGAACCAGAAACCCTCCATTAGAAGGAGGAGGGCGTAAAGGACCTGGATGCAGGGTGATTGTGGGAGCGGAGCTGGGCCAATGACCACAGACCCTGTGATTTGACCAAAGTGGGTCCTCCCAGGTGGTTAGCAAGAGTCTGCTGTTCTTGGAGAGGGAGGAAGTGGAGAATTGAGGGGAGGCTCTAAGGATCCTGAGCTGCTCCATGTGGGAACCCTGGGGTGGACCAGGAGTCTGGGGATGGGAGTTTTCAGGGGAAGGTTTGCAGGGGCATTTAAGAGCAGGGGTTCATCCCATCCTCACCCCAATTGCTCAATGTGCCCCCTTTCTTGGTGTCAGGATGTGGGGGCAGCTACCTTGGAGACAGTACATATATTTAGACCTTTGTATCTATACTTTAATTAAAACTGTAACAGTCAATGTTTACATATCCAGCCTGGCCAAAAGGTGATGATGGAACCTGGCAGGAAATTCTTGGGAATGAATTAATGAAGTTAACTTGTCTGGCAATCCTTGGTGAGGTGGTAATAAAGCAGATGGCCTAATAGATAATTCTACTTAGCTCCTTCTTTGGAGCTAATGGACTTTCTGTTTATCAACTAATTTTCCTTTGAAGTGTATACCTGTCTAATTGCCCATCACAGCTAGGATAAAAATCCAAACCCAGTGATGTCGAGTCGAAGATGACTTCTCTAGAAGTCTCTTCCCTTGCCGCTCCCCCACCTCCTCTGGAACCCGGAGCCTGGCCAGAGTCCATGTGCTGTGTTTGTGTGTGTCCCGCCCCCTCCTGGGATTTCGTTTCACCTGAGGACAGGTGAATGAAGGGGTTAGTCCCGGCCCAGGGGAGGAGACTCTTTTTGATGGACTTTGTCTGCCTTCCAGGGGCATGTGAAAAATTTGGAGAAAAAGAGGAAGGTGAGCAGCTGTGGTGCTACCTAGGGGGGCAGGGGAGGGGAGTAGAAGTCAGAGTTGCCCTGGCCATCACACTCCTGGGCTCCACCCCTGCATCTTACATTTATTGGGAGAGTTTGATACCAGAAGTGGGAGACGCCTCCAGTCAGTGCCTGGGGGCAGGAGGGTGGCATGAAGGGTAAGTCCCTGCACGAGGGGCCTGGATTAAATTAGAGGGAAGGAGGGTGCTTATGTGGGCAAAGCCCCAGGACCGGTCTCCTTCCTAATCCTCACCCCTAACTCCACTTAGTGTTTGCATCTCCCCCTCCCTTGGGCCCCAGGAACTGAGATCATGGAGATAATGCTGCTGCAGGCTGCTCAACAATATGAAATAAATCCTGAGGAGCAATTTGGGGCCTGGTCTGGGCCCTGGAACTGCTTAGCGAGAAGGGGAGGTGAGTCTGGGCAGGAGCTTGGAAAGGGCAGGGGTGGACTGTCCCTGCTGCCAGTCCAGAGAGCCTATGGCCATAGCTCCCTGGTCAGCCCCAGCCCTCGTTGTGTAGCAACTCCTGGGCCACCTGACACTGGGAGGGACACCTGAGGTGTGACTCCTGGGATCTCACAGGTGCCACTCTGTCCTGTAGTTACACCTTGTTCTGCCAGCAGGAGCCTCAGTCCTAGTTAGCTAGCAGAACACTAAAGGCCAAGAACATCAGGCGTGATGAGTCTCCAGGTGTGCAGTGCAACCTTGTCATCACTAGTGGGGACACAGCTGGGCCTTCAGGTGCACTAGGCAGCTTTTCTGCTCTAGATGAAGAATAACATTGGAAGTTTTTCCTGGTGCTTCCTGAAATCCAGGAGGGAGGGAATGAACCCTCACCTCCCTCACAGCTCTTCCCAAAGCCTATCTGGCTATGGAAGGGGCAACGTTTGTTTGTTATAAGTGAGACTTGGAGTCTGCATTTACAAAAATTTTCAGGGGCAGGACAAAACCTTATGGACAAGATGGGTACCTACAGCCCCTCCTTCAGAAAGTTATCCCTATCGATAAGTCAGCTTCCCTCTGGCTTGGAGAGTGCACTGTCCCTTTCACAGATGACTTTTCCAGCTGGAGCTGGCATACCAAAGATGAAACAGTGAACACATCTCACTGGAGCAGAGCGGAGCAGGGCAGAGTACAGCAGACCGGGCTAGAGCAAAGTAGGCAGAGCAGAGCTGTGTTCTTGGAGAGCAACCCAAGCAAGGCTCCCTCACGGTCATGCTGTGCTGTTTCATAATTTAGCTGTAATGCTGTGGAGCTGTCCCACTGCCCTGCTGTTGTCACAGTTGTGCTGTATCACCACTGAGCTGTTTGTACTAAAGAAAGTTTTCTTCATTGCACCCCCACTTCCTGTTGTCACTGAGCTAATAATGCATATGACAGTCCATGATGTAAGGAACAAGGATATTAGTGGTTTATTTTCAGAATAATACAGCCTATAGGACTAGTGGGAAATTATTAGGGGCCAGTGTGCACAGGCAGTGTAACAAACTACCAAACTGCAAAATGTTGGTTGGAGAGTCCCAATATTTGGTGTTCCCACCAAAGCCTCTGGAACAAAGAGCTGGAGGAATAGCCAATCATCTTTTAGACACCAGCAGGAAGCTTGTACCTCCCTGGGTACTCAGCCAATGAGGAACTGAGGGAAGGGACCTCTGCACCAGGGAGTAAAACCTAACAGCACCTCTGCTGAGTGTGCCTGCTCGCCAGACACATGATCTCGCAAGAGTGTCATTAAAGCCTCACTCTTGCTGTGCTCAGTCTCCAAGTCCATTTCTTGAGTTTTGGATGAGTGGGGGTATCTCTCACAATTATACCCAGTGTGGAGCTCTCAAGTGATCATTTGGTCTTCTGTCACTGTCCTGAAACCAAAACACCTGACACCTCACAAATCCCACGTGCTCCAGTTATCTTCCCAGCCGTGCCTGAGTGTCTCAGGTAAGTCCTCTCAGATCCAAGCCCTTCCTTACTTGCGGTTGAAGTCTGAGACCGGTTTAGGTAGGGGACCCTCGTTCAGTGACCTCGGTCCATGAGTTGAGACCGAGAGGGTCCCCCCATAGGATTTGGGCTTGGTGCTGAGGAGGGGTCTACCTCAGTCATGCTTGGCTGCAGGCAGAGTACCCCCCAGGGAGGGCTTTTCTCTGTAGCAGCCTCTAGCACGTAGGAAGGTTATCCTGCAGTTGCCTTTGGTTCAGGCAAAGCTCTCCTTCATTTTGGGACTAGGCCTCACGCACAAGTTTTAGAGGACACTCATGCCAAGAGGCACTCGGAAAGATGCTTTCATAAGAGTGAAAAATAGGCAACCTATGCTCTCAATGCTCACATGCTCATCAGTGAGCATTTGGGACTTTGGTTGATTGTATGAACCATCATTATGGTCCAGAGAATTCAATTGGCTAGGCCTTGGGCAATAATCACACAAAATGATCTCAAGTTTTGTTGGCCAAAATGGGGTGTCTTTCAAACCCCAAAGCTTGTTTATTTGCATGCTCAATTAGAATAAAGAAAATACCTCCCAGAAACAATGGGAGCTTTTTATTTTAAAGTGGTAACTTGAGAGCTCAAAATAAAATCAAGAGTCTACTCTGCCTCACTTAGAAAAAAAATTCTAAAACTCGGTAAATGGCTTGATAAATTAAAAAGGACACTGGTGCCAATAAAACTGGAACAAAAGGGGGATCATTGGAAAACTTTCCCTCTGACTCTTGCACTTGACTCTCAAGCAGGGCTTACTGAACAAAACTCTGGGTACCTCTCTCCGTTACCAGCACTCCCTTGCCTACCGCAACTGCCTGCCCTCTGCCCCTTTCCGTTCTCTCTTCATCTGTGCCTCCAGACAGGCAGCCACCCTCTGAGGCTCAGGATTCACCTCTGGAGCCATCTCGCAATCTTCCGCTCCAGGAAAATCCTCTTTTAAAATACAGGCCTTTACTTTCAGAACTTTCCAACTTTATAGAGCACAGTTACTTCCTATTTCTAGTTTGTTTGTTGAAAAACTGACCTTAAGGAGAAACTTAACAGGAGAGAATCCGACACTTGTCAGAGACAACAGAATGCATTCTTTGATTTAAAAAGCATCTGACAGCATGCAAAAATGTAGGCCACCTGAGCAAAACCTCAACCTAGTCCATCAACCAGGAAATATTTGGATCCATAAGTTGCTTTTGAGTTTCATATAATTGCGCTGCTTACACATGTCTACGTATGTCTGTTATACATATGATTTATTTCTACTGCTAGATAGTGTTGCCAAAATGATGTTTAAACTCAAATATAAGTTGTAAAATGGCCCTTTTTAATGGGCTTAAAACAAATCAGTGCTCATACAAATGGAAGAAATAACAGAAACATGTGATTGCATTTCAAGTGCATATGATTTAGGATTAATCTTTAATAAATAAAACCTACCCAAGAGATGTTGGTTTGATTAAGACATGCAGTTGTTTGATGCCTTCTAGCTCTGGAGTTAGGAGAGCAGATGGGAAACCCACATAATAAGTTTGGAGACCTTTAGCATGTCATTTCACTGGGCTAGAAGGGCACAAGATGCCCCATTTTAAGATCCAAAAACTTGTGATAAAACATGAATAGGATGTTACGACAATTGAAAATGATTGCACATAAAGAACAAGATGTGTGTTTGGTAAAAGAATGTATGAGACATGGAAATACATTGTTATTGAAGGAAAAGGAAATAATTTCGTTCTAAAGAAAATAATTATTCTAGAATAAGAAGGGGAAAAGATAGGATAAAGGCTGAAAGGTTTATGAAAGTTGCACAAAGATTGTATGTTGCAGAAGGTTTATAGGAAAGGAATATTTTTAAAACTCTGGAGTACAGTCAAACTAACTAAAATTGGA
The DNA here is from genome assembly GCA_004026585.1 of Noctilio leporinus. Taxonomy (NCBI): domain Eukaryota; kingdom Metazoa; phylum Chordata; class Mammalia; order Chiroptera; family Noctilionidae; genus Noctilio; species Noctilio leporinus. Next base: position 39,871 of record PVIW01008784.1, on the reverse strand, counting down.
ATGAATTGATTGAAATTAATTTCTGATGTAACTGACAAAGAATTGGAATTTGGATTTGTCTCTCTGTTAAAAGGACAAATGTTTGTACTATTGGTTATGCTCTTAATAAAAAATTATAAAGGGCAAGTAAAGATTTTATGTGCCCCATTTGCATCATCAGGTCTTTAATTGCTTAGGTGAACCAAAACTTAATATTTAAAGAGTTATTTTCTGCTTCTAATCATTTAGCTTTCTATATTTGCTTGTGAAGATTTTTTAAAAAGATTTTCATTATTTTTAGAGAGAAGGTCAGGGAGGGAGGAAGAAAAGGAGAGAAGGAAAGAAATATCAATGTATGGTTGCCTTTCACCTGCTTCCAGCTACAGACATGGCTGAAGAACTGGCTTGCAACCTGGTTATGTGCCCTGACTGGGATTCAAACCAGCGACCTTTGGGTTTGCAGGCTGGTGCCTATACACTGAGCTACCAGCCAGGGCTACTTGTGAAGTTTTTAAGTGGGTGATTAAATGGATAACTAAAATATGGGAATTTCTCTTTACAAAAGGGGGAAATGAAACTAATCAGGCCTACTTGATGTTTAGGAAAATAGATATCCATCCAATCGGCCCACTCAGGATAAAAATGTATTAATAACAATCCATATGTATTTTTGTTACTGAACAAAAAAATGTGAGTTTGTCCATCTGCCACCACAAAAGCCAAACTTGTGGGGCAAGTGCTGATGCAAAAGAAAAGAGGTTTTACTTGAATGCTGGGAGAATGGGGGACTCCTCATCTCAAAGCTCACTTGCTCCACAAAACCCAGACAAAGCCCAGCTGTCCTCAGCAAGACCAAAACCAAAGTTAGTACCTAGAGTTGCTGCTCCATTTTAATGTACTGTCAGTTGGCTCTGGCTGGTGAATCTCCGTTGGTTATAGCAGTGTCCCATAACTGAAAGGTTTCAGATTCCATTCCTGGTCAGGGCACATACCTAGATTGCAGGTTTGATCCCTAGTTTGGGCACACCTATGATCCCCAGTCTGGGTGTGTAAGGAAGCAACAAATTGATGCTTCTCTCATGTTGATATTTCTCTCTCTCTCTCTCTCTAAAAACAATGGAAAAAGTATCCTCCAGTGAGGATTAAAAAAAGGTACTATCTTTTAGAGCCCACCAGCAGCTAAGTCGTCAGCCAGGTGGTTTAGCTTGTTTCCAGCTGCTGTTCAGCTTCGGGCTCCCTCCTGGAGGCTGTGTGTAGGGCTCATTCAGCCATAGGTCATGCATCTGCTAAGGCTGCAATGTTGTACAAACACACTAGCAAATGCTTCACCAGGTTGGTGCGAATGAATGAGAGTGGAGGTTGGGGGAGACTCCCTTCTGAAGGTCATGGCCCACTCAGCTACTAAGGTCACATGGCCCGTTGTGGATAGCAGGATGAATAAAATGGCATTGTTCTGCTGAAGATAGCATAAAGTATATAAAACATATATAAACATATATAAAATATAAAAAAGTGGAGTCCCTCATGTCAACTAAAATGTCTGTCAGCCATGACAGCTGAGTTCAAAAGGGAAACTACCTAAGTCACTCTAAACACATCTGGCAAGGAGGCACACTTAAAATATCTGCCCACGTGGTCAGAATAGCCATATCTGCAGAGAGGGACCATCCATAGATAGGCTCTTGGGGAATTTGCACCCTTGCCAGCAGGAGTGTCAAGCAGAACAGCCATATAACACCCATAGGCTCCTAGGCAAATTTCACACTTAGCATCAGGGGTGCCAAGACATTATTGAAAAGGCCCAGAAAGTGGAGTACACCACTTTTCAGGTAAAACTGAGGCAGGTTCCAGGAAAAGGCTGAGACAGCCGAGCTCCATACAGCAGAGTGCTGCTCCATGCCACGCTGAGCTCCCTTGGCATCGGCAGCGCGAGGCTCTGCCCTGTTGGACTGAGGACTTCGTCTGCCCTGCTGCCCACCTGGCTCCAGAGATCCTTCTTTGAAAGAGCTGACAGCTCCTCTGACCACCATGCTGTCTCCCGGACATGCAGACTGTGACTCCGAGCATTAGGTTTGTTATCCCCCATTGATTGCTCTGGTGTGTGTGTCTGTGTGCTATCATTCTCTTATATTGTTAGAGTGTGAGTAGGATATTAATGTATGTTGATGTTCTACTTTGAGTGAACCTGCATTCAATAAAAGTTGAGTGAATAGCATAGTTACTGTGTGTGACTATTGTCTATTCCTTGGTGCTGGGGTTGCTTAGAAGGCAGCTAGTCAAGCAGCTGCCTGGCTGACTTACAGGAAAGAACGTATCACGAACATACATTCATGACAGGCCAGTGCACCGTCAAGTGCAGGTTCCGAGCAGCAGGTGATAAGTGAGTGCATTTCTTTGTTCTTCTGTTCTATATTAGTTTTGGGTGTGGGATGGACCAGGTGCTTTTACAAAATGACCAATCAACTTCCCAAACTTTTGCTTCTTTTGTCCAGCACCTTCCCTGCTTCCATTTTGACTTTTATGGTGCATGTGCCTGACCTTCCCTGGTCCTATCCCCAATCTGAGACTGAAAGGGCTAGGGTAAGGGCTTTTCCCCTTATCCAATTATCTTGCTAGCCTTTCTTGTGTTCAGTGTACGAGCCTCCTCCTGCTGCCATCATGGTCTGCGGGGAGATTCCCATGGTGCTCCATCAACTCTGCACCCCCATGCCCTAGTTCCCACATGCAGCAAGTTACCTGCACTTGGGCCCACTGGGAGAGGGAGGTACCCTGGAACCCCAACATGGCCTCTTAGGCAACACTGAGTGTGACCTCAGCAGGAAGAGCAAGGCATCTGCAGCCAGGGGAAAGGTGTCTGCAAGACACGCTCTGTTTTTTGGACAACTCAGCCTCACAGTCCTGTGGAAGCGCAGCCTGGTGCTGTGCTGTGAAACTCAATACCCTCTCCATGGGCAGTTTGCTATGACATTGACCAGCTCACACCCTTGATATTTGAACCTTTGACCTCCATCCCGGAGGAGCATGGCTTGATACACAAGTGGCTCCCAGATCCCATTCCTATGGCCTAGCTCTGTGTCTCCCAGTGGGGCCCCTTCTGTTCCCTGCCCTTGGCCCACTCCGTGGTCTACTGATATCATTCTCATTGGGTGGAAGCATCCCCATGTCAAAGGACTATAGCTTTAGTAATTATTAAAATACTTTTAGAAAGGGTGTTTTTTTTTTAATGTAATTTTATTGTTGTATTACATCCATCCCTTTTTGCTCCCCTCCCTTCCCCACCCACCCACTCCCCAACAAAGTCAATCCCACTTGTTGTCCATGTCCATGGTTTTTCCATAAGAAAGGGTTTTTTTTTCCTGCTTGGAAAATCCTCCAGAATCTGATAGGGAGTGAGAATATTTTACGAGACAAGTTCTATACTAGGTGTGCAAAACTTGGCTGATATTGGACCATTTTTCTGGTTTTATAGAACATACTGACAAGATAGTTAAAATTCAATTGGTGAAACTTGTTGAATCTTTTCATTTGCCTCGCTCTAAAGTCCTTTTCTTAGAATTGTATAACTTAACATTATTTGGTAAACATCAATTGTCCCTCCTAAAATTGTTACTGGAAGACCTATGAGACCAGTTATAAGAATGTATTAATCCACCTTATTGGGGAGACCTAACTTACTGCAAAGAACTTGTAAAGGCTCTTGAAATTAATGCAAACTTGTGGAGCATTCTTTCTACAGCACATCCCCAGGAGACAAAGACATCATGGCCTGTGACCTGGAGATATTGTCTGTTCACAAAGGATTTCTCCACAGGGACTCTTTCCAGCCTTTCTGGAAGGGACCTTACTGGGAATTGTTAACTACTTCCTGAGTTGCAAGGTTAATAGGTATTGATATATGAATTTATCTTTTTTTATTTAAAAAGGCTCCCACATTTGTATTTCATTCACCTGATTGAACATCCCAGCCTATAGGAGACCTCAAATGAAAGCTATCCAGAGCAAAGAACTGCTCAGACAAAAAGCAGATGGCAAATGAAGCTGATGGCTTTTCCCAGAATCTGGGACTTGGCCAATGAAGTCATTTCCTGCTGTACATAATCCTTACATTTATTTCATAGTTGTCATTTTTCTGGGTATGTTAGTGATCTTAATTCTCTTGTGACAAGCCAGTCACATTCCCTGTATTTTAGGGTGTATGTTTAGTTATTCCATATCATTAACTCCCAACAACAAAGTATTTTCTTATTTGTGTTGTTGTAACCCTTGTAAGTGGGAAATCTTTGCATGACAGTACTGTGACACAATGCTTTCAAATCTTAGCCTTCTCATGAGACCTTATCTGGATGCTGGATTGCCATTTGATGCTTACCTCTATTTCTGGTAAAATTGATGATGCCATAATTATTTCCTTTTTAACTTTTTTAAAGTATATTTTATTGATTATGCTGTCTCAGTCCCAGTTTTTTCCCCTTTGAGCCTCTTTGCCCAGTACCCCACTTCCCTCTAGCAATTCCACCCTCCCTTAGTTCATGTCCATGGGTCATGCATGTAAGTTCTTTGACTTCACCCTTTCCTATATCTTTCCTAACATTCCCCTGTCTATTTTGTACCTACCAATTATGCTTCCTAATCCCTGCACCATTTCCCTACTTCTCCCTCTTCCTTCTCTCAACTCAGCTGATAGCCCTCCAAATAATCCCCATACTTATGAATCTGTTCCTAGTCTGGTTGTTTGCTTAGTTTTGTTTTTATTTTTTTTAATTCAGTTGTTAATAGTTGTGAGTTTGTTGTCATTTTAATGTTCATAGTTTTGACCTTTTTCTTAAATAAGTCCCTTTAATATTTCATATAGTAAGGGCTTGGTGATGATAAACTCCTTTAGCTTTCCCTTGTCTGGGAAGCACTTTATTTGTCTAAATGATAGCTTGGCTGGATAGAGTAGTCTTGGTTTTAAGCCCTTGCTTTTCATCACGCTGAATACTTCTTGCCAGTCTGTTCTTGCCTACAAAGTTTCTTTTGAGCGATTTGCTGATAGTCTGATGGGAAGCCCTTTGTAGGTAACTCCCTTCTTTTCTTTTGCTGCTTTTAAAATTCTCTCTTTATCTTTGACCTTTGGCATTTTAAGTATGATGTGTATTGGTGTGATCCTTTTTGGGTCTAGCTTGTTGGACTCTCTGTGCTTCCTGGACTTGTATGTATATTTTCTTTGCCAAATTTGGGAAGTTTTCCTTCATTATTTTTACATAAGTTTTAAATTTCTTGCTTCTCCTTCTGGCACCCCTATGATTCAGATGTTGGCACATTTCATTTTAAGTTGTCCCAGAGGTTCCTAAGACTCTCATCAGATTTTATTTTTGTTGTTGTTTTATTTGTTTGTTTTTTTGATTCTTGTTTGTACTGATTGACTATTTATTTCTTCCTTGTGTTCCAAATCATTGATTGGAACCCTGGCTTCTTTCCCTTCACCATTGGTTTTGTGTGAATTTTCCTTCGTTTCACTTAGCTTAGCCTTCACTTCTTCCCTTATGCATTTGCTGTACTCAAGCATGTCCTTCTATTAAGTCTGTGAGCATCATTATCACCAGTGTTTTTGAAGTCTGCATTTGTTAGGTTGGCTATCTCCTTATCACTCAGTTCTCCCACTGGCACCTTGATTTCTTCCTCTTTTGGGCCATGCTTCCCTGTCTCCTCAACTTGACAGCCTCCTGTGTTTGCTCTGTGTCTTAGGTAGAGCTGTTGCACCTATTACATTGTAAGGGGCAGAGCCATAGGTATTCATCAGCGTAGGCCAACACATTTCACCATGTTGTGGTGCTATATGTGGGGGAGGGGTCTGATAGGGAACAACACCACTTGCTCAGCACAGGCCCCTTTTTCAGGCACTTTTCTCACTTACCATATGTGACATGCTCCTCTCGGTGTTGCCCTGGTTGTGCTGTCCAGGGTGGGTGGGCTTGTGGATGTTTTAGGACTATGGGGGCCTCTAAACAAATGGAGTCTGCTGAGAAACTGGCAGGTTCTTCCACCACCCCAACTTCCACTGGTTGTCACAATCAGAGTCGATAAGGCTTTATTTTTCCTGGTGCTGGAACTGTGAGCTGCGAGTGGTCTGGTCTGGGGCTGGGATCGCTCTCTTGGTGTCCTTCCCTGCTTTTATAATGTGTGACTGTGCTTTCTGCCAGCTGGCCATGGCCACTGACTTAACTGCCACCACTGCCACACCATGTCATCTCCATCCTAGCTCCACCCCTCTTACCTGTCTGGATGAGTATTACTTCTTTATGTCTTTATTGGATTTCCATGCAGTTTGATTTTCTGGTAGTTATGGTTGTTTTTAGTTTTGAGGTAGATGTGATCCTTTTCACGGTATGGTTGTGGAGGGAGGTGAAGCAAGTCTGCCTGCACTTTCATCTTGGCCATAAGTTCTGATTCTGAACCCATAATTACTTATGTTAGCAGTTTCTCAACTGTCCCTAACTTTACTGCTGATTTCACCAAACATCCCCTTACTGAAACTGAGTTAAACTATAAAAAAGCTTTATTTTGCCCTGTGCTTACCTAAAACTACCCTATGCATCAGTCATACCCTCCCCAGGTAAGACCCAACTCTCAGAGTTGAATTAGTAAATGCCTGAAATCAGGTTGTATCTGTTTTAACCCTGGCTGCTTTGGAACTCCTCTTTGTAATGCTATTGTGAGTGGAAATAGTCACATTGTCAAGAACCTAAACGTTCACTCCATGATGTTCAAACCTACTGGGAAGGACTTTTAATGTTCAAAACAGAGTAAGCCCTGGTTGGAAATATTCTTCCTTCCTTTCCTGTTAATGAATCCATAAATGAATAAACCCTTGCAGACATCATTTGTGCCCCCAAAGGTTGTATTTTTGTCTGTGGTTCAAAAATCAGCCTTGGGCATGTGATTGTCTAGATAGCTGGAGGCTGACTAGACAATGCCTTTTAGGTCACTTGACATCCGTTTTTATAATTCTCAACATGATAACAGCCATCCCTCCCAGTTCTCATCAGAGGGAAAAGAAGGCCTGATCATAGTAGGTTACTACCTTGATGAGAACCCTCTGTTTATGAAGATAACTCTTGTGGCCTTTCTGTGGGATGTGACTTCCCAGGAAGTTTTTCAGGCGATCAGGGGTAATCACTGTTTAAGAATTATATTTTCACAGGGTCCTTGGTATAGCTCAACTAGACGTAATAATGTAGAACTTAACTAGAACTGTCCATCAAATTGCTTGTTCAACTGCCAGAGCCATTCAAGTCCAGTAAACATCTTTAGACTCCTCAACAGGAGTAGTCCTTTACAACACTCACCCTTGCTTGTGCTCACAGCCCAAGAAGGGATTTGTGCCATCGCCTATACCTCCTGCTATGCCTGGATAAATACTTCTTCCCAGGTAAATTAGAAACCATCAAACTCCTTAACCTTGCCAAGTCTTTAAAGAGGCATTCCAGTTTTGCATATAGTGTCAGTGGCTGGTTAAATTTTCTAACATTTTCAGTTGGCTCCCAAATGGGCTCGGAGTCATTTTAAGGTCTGACTTGCAATTATTTTGCTTTGATTTTGTTATTCTAATTTGTTCAATATATTTCATTATCAAGCTATTGATGTTCTGCGTAACCAAGTGTTTATAACCTTCTGTGAAAACTTGAGTCATGGTTGTACGAACAATAGAAATGATTCATCAAGCCACTGTTTGTAAAGTATAATGGTTAAAACCTGTACTCCTGATGCTAAATACCTTTTGTCAATTACCCCTAATTTCTCTTATGAATGAAGTGTCTTTGTTGTTCTTTAACCTTTCCCAGGTTGTTCTGGCTGCTTTTATGAGACTATAATTTTTAATATTTATTTACTTATTTTAGTTTGGCAATTGCCTGAGAGACCTCTTAGAAGCAAACGGCTCTGGTTGCTTTAGTGACTACTCTCCTGCCACATGAATCTCCCTGAGGGGCTAGATGAAACCAGAGAAGGTAGCCAAGCCATTTTGGTACCCGGACAAACTGACCTGATTAATCATCAGTGACGTCTGTTGACAAGGCATGATCAAACGAGGAAAATGTAGACCGTGAGACAGAAGATATACCTACAGAAAAGGGCTCCTGGTGGCTAACTGGGCTCAAATTTAAAAGCAGAGCCTACTATCATTTCTAAACATGGAGTCTCTCTTGCGAACCAAACTTTGGGAGAAGCCTGCACTGAACTGCCCATCTGCACTGTGTTCCTGCTATTTGATCCAACCTTTATAAGCGAGTTTCTGTAATAGTATTTAAACAATAAAAGTGAGGGTATCCACTCAATTGGAGCTGTGTAGCTATAGCCCATTGGTATCTTCACCAACCAATCAGAGAGGCTCCATTCTGACCAATCAGGAGAGTGCTTTTTTTTTTTTTCTCTTTTAATTTTATTGTTGTTGTGTTACATCCATCCCCTTTCTGCTCCTCTATGTCCCCTTCCCCACCCACCCATGAGAGTGTTTTTTGGACCAATCGAACTGCAAATATTTGGAGTCTTTATTTGTATGAGAACAATCAGGGTCAGGGGTGAGGACTTCTGTGTAGATAAGGCAGCCCCCCTCTGCTAGGAGAGTGCACTTGCTTTTTTCACCAGAGACTGAAGACTGCAATTTCCCTGCTGGAGCTGAAACACTGAGGCTGTCTCACCAGAGCAGAGTGGAGCAGACCAGCTCAGGGAAGAGTGAAACAGACAGTACTGGACCAGGACAGGTAGAACAGACCAGAGCAGAGAAGAACTGTGTAGCAGAGAAGATTGTGGCCCTAAGGCCATCTCACAGGCTTGCTGTGCGGCTTCATAATTGAGTTGAAACACTTTCCAGCTGTTCCACAGCTGTGCCGTGTCACAAATGAGCTGTTGGCACTGAGCAAAGTTTTATTCTTCACTGCACCCCACAAATGGATTCTTGTAGGCATTGAATTAGTGCCCATGACTTTCGGTTGACCATAGTAAAGGCCAGGTTCAATATTATTATAAAGTCCCATTTCTATTACAACCTTGATGTTGTGGTTTGGTTCTTTCACTTCCCATGCTCCTTTCAATGAGGTCCAGATTCTCATGTTCCTCCTTGGACTATGAAACTTTGCAGCATCATCAGCCTATCAGGTGTGGGAGAAGGGAGAAGGGCTAGCATCCTACTTCCTGTGGCTACTGAAGGGGGCACCCCTAACTCCCCCTTCCTCAGAGGCCACATTCATTTCAGTTATGAGGCTGGGTCAAGAATAGACACAGCCCCTCAGAACTCCTGGGACTTAGAGATGGAAGGTACTTTCACAGACATAGCACCACCACTGAAATTGGGTGTCTAAAAATGGCACTTGCCAGGGCCACTTCCTGCCCCAGGACAGTGGCTGCCTTGCTATGATTTAGAGAAAGAGGAAATATTTTCTGTTTCCTTTGTCAAGATTTCTTCTGACCAAATATTAGGAGATTGCAGTTTTCTAGTTCAAATCAGGAACTGCATTAACACTAAGTGGGGAAAAGCAAGTGAAGGACCCAATCATGAATGTGCAAAGGCAAGGTCACAGGAAGCTCATTTGCGAGTGGACTTGAGGGCAGGCAGGGTTGTCCAACCTCAGGCACCCTCTAGAGGTTCCATGTTCATCCTTTAGCAAGATCTGAATCCTTGCGGGGTCCCTGGCCTATGATCTCCTAATTCCTTTTCCTGTAGGTTCTTCTGCAGGGGAAAGATTAATGATGTGGCTTTTCAGACTATGGCTGGACCTCTTCCAATGAACATTTGTTCTCTGTGAACTAGAATGTCCAGTATTCCTGCGGTTCTTTATACAATTCTGTTAGAGGCAGGCATTCGCTAAAGACCCCCAGCCTGTCAACTACATAATAGCCACTCTTCCCTGGCTGGGACCTGATAGATCAGGGATGGAGTCTCGTTTGTCAGGATAGTGGTCTGTGCACTTGGCCATGAAAACCACCCTACACTTCCTTGGTGACCACAGTGACTTCTGGGCCAACTGGCTCTGAGGTCCATGGTCTTGGACAGTCACCAGTTGACACAGTCAGTGTGTTGTTGCTGACTGTCCTAAAGGGCCTGAGCTTATAAAGCTCGTAGTCCCTGGGACAACTGTGTTCTTTTCCATAGTCTCGTCCTGTGGTTTTTTCACTGGGCCTGTGAGCCCTTCCTGTTGGGAGCTTTGACAGATGAGGCATGGGGTGATGGGGATTCAGCAGGAAAATGACACCAAACTGATGATCCATGCACTTGCGTGCACACACCCTTACCTATGAAAATAATGTATTGTGCTCTGGCTGGTGTGGCTCAGTAGATAGAGCATCGACATGTGAACTGAAAGGATGCTGGTTTGATTCTGGCCAGAGTACATGCCTGGGTTGCAGGCCAGGCCCCCATTTGAGGGCCTGCAAGTGGCTGCTAATCAATGTTTCTCTCCCTCTTTTTCACCCTGCCTTCCCCTCTCTCTAAAAATAAATAAATAGATATTTTAAAAAACCATAAAATAAAATAGTGTACTGAGGTGCTTCCCATCCGGTGACAGACAGATGCTGCTCTGAGCTCACCCGGAAGACACAGCCAAGGGTCACCACGTGGCATTTTGAACATTACAGCTCAGCAGGTGTGAGTTATCCCCCTCCATCCGAATTCTGCAAGTGTCACTCAGAGGCGGCAGGCTGGGTCTGCCAGGGAGGCCCTTTCTGTGCAGCCTGGGAATGAGTATCAATCCTGATTCCTGACAGCCCAGCCCCTTCCTGACATGATGCAGCCCTCCAAGAGCATGGTTGGCTGGAGGGAAATCAGGTAGGTAGACCACACCCCCAAAGAGAAAGAGATGTGCCAGGCTCAGTGCTAATCAAGGCCAGGAGGAAGGCAAGGGTGCCCCAACGCTTTTCAGCAGGACTGTGAAGTTCCTGACTGCCATTCTGTATGTTGCAATATGTAATAACTCTTGTCCCTCATGATATAGCAGAGGAGCAGCGATTGATTGCGTCTTTGGGCATCCAGTGGCCAAAAGTGCCCTGACAATCACCCTGAAGAGACCCGTATTTGTTGCAAGGGTCACATATCATTCAACCTATATTTTGTACATTTATGTGAATTTAACTAACATAAAATATATGTGAACACTCCAACTTACAACTGAATATGAATAAAATATAACAATCAAATCCGTACTTCTGCAGCTGGCCACCCTTCAGACCTGATATTTAAATCTACCTTCTTCCATTGCCCCTTCATATTTCCTTTGTTCTCTACAGGTGCCTCAGCTGGTCAAAGCCTGTGCCTGATAGATGACCCTAACCTTCATTCCTGAGGGGTTGGGGCCATCAGTAGTCATGCCTGTATTGGTTTCTTACCATTTTCAATAGACTTTGACCACAGGGCATAGTAATACCAAGAAAGCCCTAAGGTATCTCTCTTATTTTTATTTCCACGATAGAGCGGCAGTCCAGTTTCTCCTGGTAATGGATATCCCTCACCCAGCCAGTAGAATCTCCCTTTTTTGCTTGTGGATTCAGAGGCACAAAGGGCCCTAAGTAGCCAGGTGGTTGTCTTCCTTTCCAGTCCATTGAAATCAACAAGTTTCCTGGTGGAAGCTTTCTTTCTTTTGGAATGAAGACCCCCTGCCCACAAGGTCACATGGACATGAAGCATAAATTTTGCTAGTAAATCAGTAGGGTAACATTGGTAATAGTGTTGGGGGACACACCCATGTCCACCCTTGATGGGTGGACATTGAATCCTGGCCGTGTGGAAATCAGTGTGGTGTGATGGACACTGAGAGGCTGAGCAGCCTCCTGGGAGCACTGCCCCAACCCTGCAGTATTGCCACCTAGGTGGTGTTTTAACTCAGACCTCACAGGTCCGTTCTGTTCCATCAAGTCTGATGCTTCAGGATGATGGGGAACCAGGAAAGACCAGCAAATTCATGAGCCTGGGCTGATTGCCACACTTTATTCCTGAGCAGGGAGTCCCTTGATTAGAAGCCACACCTAGTGGAATACATGTTGGTGGACGAGGGACTCTGAGAGTCTACAGATGGACGGTAACAGAAACGCTGTGTGAAGGGAAGGCAACTCTGTGTCCAGAGTAGGTGTCTAACCAAATAAGAAAAAACTAGTTTGTGGGAGACAACTAGGCATACAGGAAGGTGATGAAACACCTACATCAGTACCTGTTTTCTCCAACTGAAAGAAATCTGAGGATTTTTCCTTTTACCAAAAAAGTAAAGAGCATTTAGCACATGGGTAGTGGCCGAGGCCCCTCACCCCCCGCAGCAAGAGTGGCCCCCTCGAGCTCCTTCCCCAGAGCCAACCTCGGCACCTCAGTATCCAGCTCTGAGCTGTGTCTGGGAGTGTCCGGGTGTTATATCCACTGATTTTCTGCATGCTGGCTGTGTCCTAGGTATCAGAAAGCCAAAGACAGCCCATAAAGGTGTAAAACTTAACATAAGACTGGACATAATTGTTTTTATCATAATAAACAAAATAAAACCACTGTGCCTGCATTGAATTTTGGATCCAGGAACTCAAAAATTTTATCATAGAAATTAAAGACAATTATTTCTTCACTTTATGCCATGCCGACTTACAAAAGATTTCATAGGAGCCTCTACTTTTGTTTTTTTGTTTTATTTTAAAAAAGATTTTATTTAATATTTCCAGAGAGAGGGGAAGGTATAGAGGCATAGAGGGAGAGAGACATCAATGTGTGGTTGCCTTTCACCTGCCTCCAGCTAAGGACCTGGCTGGAGACCTGGCTTGCAACCTGGTTATGTGCCCTGACTGGGAATCGAACCAGCGACTTTGGGTTCACAAGCTGGCACCTTATCCACTGAGCCACCAGCCAGGGGGAGCCTCTACTTTTGGATAGAGGAGAAAACCTGTACTTGTTGAAATAATGAATGAACTGCAGGTGATGACCACTTACCTCACAATTTTGAGGAGCCTGGATGGTGTTTTACTGGAGGATTTTCCTGTTCTTCCTGAAAAACTTATAGGGGGCCATTACACTGGGCATGTCCCCAGAATTATAAACTGGAAAGGAGGATGAAGAAAGTTTTTTGGATCCTGTCAAAAAGAAGGATCAGGACTCAGCTTTCTCTGCAGCATCCCCTGCATTCTTGTCCACACGCTGGAAGGAAATGATTCACACTTGGATCACCACCACACAGAGACTTCTCTTCCCACTTCCAACAGGGCAGGGGAAGAGACTGAAAAACCAAGGCTCTGGCAAAGACTCCCAGACAGAGGGCGGCCACAGGCCTAGCAAGAAATTTTAGCTTTCTTCCAAGCTAAAATTTAAGGACTTATTGTGTTGAATGCTCCATTTTAACCATGGCAAAGCTACACCTTTAACGGGAGCTGTAGGACACAAAATGACTGCTCTGTTCCTTCAGGTGTTGGAGTTGTAGGAAAATCAATTTCACTTATATACTTTAAATGAACTTATAACCAGTAAAAGTCTAATACTGTAAATGGCAACATCTTTTTCCTTGGCAAACACTTCAAACAACAAACTCATCAGGTGTAATTAATGAATTATTCAAGACACTCTTGTAATCTATTCAATTATTATACTTGACTATTCAGCCTGTTAATCCAAATTTAAACAACATCTCAAAGCTGGCTGACCATTATCAAGTCTATTAAAATGTTCCATTGAAACAATACATGCAGAAAACCCCAACCCGCACCGATCCCCCGGTGCCATGGATGAAATGAACCTTCCCAGGCAGCTTGTGGTAGGAGAGAGAAGGATGACTAGTGTCTGATTGACAAAGGCCTTGATGGCCCACCTCCAAAGGTTTTTATTGATTATACAAGGTTGGGGATGCACATACACACCACAAATCATTACCACAGAAGAGTATTCAAAAGAAAGGGAGTTGTTAAGTTTAGATAACAATAGAAGGAATGTGACAGTCTGCTTCAGGCTATGGTCTGTTAGACAAGGTGACTCCAAGAACTCCAGGTGGCCCATAGAATTTTAGGGAGAGTGAGATTACATGTGAGTTAAGGTTTAACATCTACTGCAGGTGCAATACACAAGTCAAAGAAGTTTAGGTCATAGGCACAGACTTAAAAGGACCAGAGGAACATGATTTCAAGTCCAGATTCTTACCTGGGGCCCCCAGTAAGAATCTTACCTGTATGCACCCAGCTTTGTCAGGTCTTACAGACTTGGCCTGGCCTGCATGGGGCTCCATGCCCCAACACCTTCACAGGGGAACCCCAACAAATACAAAGTGTAGGAAAAAATCCAAAGTTTCAAGCCAGGGATGTACTGACTTTTTAAGAGGGATTTTTAAATCTTACACCCCTGCTTCGTTCCCAGCAGCTCTATTCTCCCCTCTGCCCAGTCTTCTCCTGCTAAAATAAGGTCTCTGCCAGCTTTATGTGTCTGAGGTGTTCCCACATCTGAGGCTCCAGTGTACATAATCTGGTTTATTTTTAGCCTAAAGGCCACTTAGGGATGAGACAAGAATTTCAAGCAAGACAAGGTTCAAATTCGCAATAACACCAGTGGTCCAAGTACAGTAGGTTCTTAAATAACATAATTTTGTTAAAAGTCGTCTTGTTATAACATTGAGGAACTTAAGTCTTCTTTATATCAATTAATGTGTGGTAAAATTGGTTTTGTTATACATTGTTTTACTTAAAAGTCACAGAACCTACTGATGATACTGAGGCTGTCAAAACTGGCTTTTTAAAATGTCTTAGAGCTATAGGATCATACCAAACTCATTGACAAATGAGAAAACTGAGATCCAGGGAAATTTAGTCTTTTCTGATTATCCTAGCTATCTTTTAAGAATCAGTTCAGCCACTCATCCAGAAGGCTTCCCTGCCCACTCTGTGCTGTCATCAGCACCAAATATTATTTGTCGTGTGTCTTTGTGTGCTAGCCCCTGCTGTAGGCACTTCAGACTCACCAGTAATGAACTGAAGCAAAAATTCCTGCCTTGAGTAGTTTACGTGATAGTGGGGGACAGGCAATATACAGTAAATATGGTGGGTAAGTAAATCCACAGCACAGCAAGTGGAAGGCTATAGAAGAGCTTAATAGAGCAGGATAACAGAGATCAGCAGTGCCAGAGAGAAGGGATGGTTGGCTTTGTGATTTTGAAATAATCAGGTAGGCCTCCTGGAGAAGGAGACAATTGATAAAAACCTAAAGGAGGTGAGGAAGTTAGTCATACAGGTATAGGGAAGAAGAGAATGTACATAATGCTCTTCCATAGCACCATGCCTGGTGAGCTCAAGAAACAGTGAGCAGAAAAATAAACAAACCATGAGCAGAGCAGTAAAGAGTAAGGAGTGGGGGAAACTGATCTTACAAAGCCCTGTGGACCGTTGAAGAGGCTTTGGGCACTGCAGGGTTTGAGCACAGGCATTGCATGCTCCAACTTCTGATTCCCAAGGCTCACCCTGGCTAGTGGATTGAGAACAGAGTGAGGTGCACAGAGAGAGAGGCAGACACGTGGCAGGGCCTATTGCTGTAACTCTGCTAAGGGGTGGTGGCAGCTTGGACCTAGCTGTAGCGGTAAGTTGAGAAGTGGGGAGAATCGGTTTAATTCTAGGTGTATTTTGAAAATAGAACCAATAGAACTGACAGATAGATTAGCTGGAGTAAGAAAGAAAGAATATTTCTGCATTTTTTTTTCTTTTTAAAGTCTAAGCTACTACATACTTAACTATATTCCAATTCATCAAAGTGTGTCATTATTATTTTTTTCCCATTTACTCTGTACTAAGCTGTCTGAAAGCAGAGTTTTAGGTCTTTACCTCTATATTACCATTGCCTACTGTAGCATTCAATAAGTATTTGTAGAACAAATGATCATTAGCATAGCAGATGTAAATTCACATTGGACCCAATCCTGTCTTTAGGACCCAATCCTACTACATTACGTTTTGCCTCAAGAAAGCAAGTAGATCCTGTAGAGAGGCTGGTTAGGCCCCCAGTCTCAGAGTCCAGACTCCACATGTGGCTTCCCTTTCATGGTAGAATTTGTTTTCTTTCTTATTATTTATTTAAGTTTATTGGGATAACATTTATTAATAATGTCAACATAAGAAACATAAAAAAAAGAAAGAAAGAGAGAAAAAAGAAAGGGGGGAAAAAAAGAAATATGCATCCTAACCTGTACAGAATTTTTATGAGTTAATTTGGGTCAAACTGACAATTTCCAGAAAGCAAAATCTCAATGGAGTGAAAAAATGCCCTGGAGAATGGGAATTTTGCAGTTTATTTTATACATTAGAATCAAAGAAGGAGATGTATGTGTCTGGGGAAGGGGATTACATGAAATTCATTGGTGGTAGATTAGGAAAGTAGGAGAAAGCAAAGCAGGGGAAATCTCTGAGATTGGATAAAGAGTAAAATGGAGAGACACATACATCTTTTATGTTGATGGATACAGTATGTTAACATTTGCAGCACATAGAGATGTCATATGGGAAAAAGATAACAACTATGGTTTCTGTGGTCTTGTATTCTAGGGGGAGGCTGTGTCCTGAGGGTTCTGGAAAAGGGGGATTACTCTGACATTTTAAAGTGTGTTATCAAAAATGTGAAAGATAGTAGATAGGCTCACTTAAAATAAAGATTTATCTTTGTCAAGGAAGCTATAGGCCTAGGACATGACTACCTGCCATGACTTGCTTTCAGTTAGGGATTTTTATATTCAGACCATCGTATGTGGTATTGTTGGTCTCTGAATCTATAAGGTCCACCATGCAGGCCTCCCTAGGCTTGTCAGGTTAACTATGTGGCCCTTTTTTGGTTCACACTAGCATTACATAAGTTTCTATTTATTGCATGATGTGCTCACCTCCCTCAGTCTAGTCTGCCTCGGTCACCAAATATTTGACCCCCTTTACTCTCTTCATCCTACCCTGCCGCTGGATTAGTTTTCCATTGGTGTGGAACTGATAACTGCAACTCCCTTGGGTTAGGAGTCCAGGAACCCTGCTCCTCTATTAGGGTCTTATAAAGCATCAACCAGGCTGGATCCTCAGCTGGAGGCCGGGCTGGAGAAGAATCTGCTTTCAACCCTATTCACATTGTATGCAGTTAATTTCCTTGTGGTTGTAGGACGGAGGTCTCCAGCTTTTGGTTGGCTGTTAGCTAGGGGTGCCACCATTCCTAGAGCCCACACCAGTGCTTTGCTATTTGGGCTTACTTCATCAGGCCCACAGGAGAGTCTGCAGTCCGTTCAGAAGTTTTATGTAACATAAAGTGATCACAGGAGTGACATCTCAGCAAGTTACAGATTCGGTCCGCGGTCGAGGAGGACCTTCTCGGCCTCCACCGCGCAGAGGGTGGTGCTGGGCCGGGCACGCCTCCGCTCCGCCTCCCAGGACGCACTGTGCAGCCTAACCTTGTGGTTAGGCGCCGCCCGCTCCTCGGAACGTTGTGGCTGCCATGGGGGACGTGTCGGAGAGGAAGCTGCAGTTGTCGGTGCTGTTAGCCTTCGCCTCAGGGGTGCTCGTGGGCTGGCAGGCAAATCGGTTACGGAGACGCTACCTGGACTGGAGGAAGCGGAGACTGCAGGACAAGCTGGCGGTGACGCAGAAGAAGCTGGATCTGGCCTGAGCGAGACGTCTGTCCTGCCCCCTCGCGCTTAGGTTACTTTTCCCGCGGGGGCCTCCCGCCTGAGCCTGGCTCGCTGCACACTCCCCGTCTGCGGAGCCAGGCTCCTGCCATAGTGTCGGTGAGCAGCACTTCGGTGGGGAGACTCTGGAGTAGGGCGGATGTCAAGGGATGGCTCCCAGGCGGTGGCTTGCTCCCGCTGACATCAGGAAGAGGAGGAAGTTTTGTTTTTCGCCAGTAGCTTGCACAGGTGTCCTAGTTCATTCAGGTCGTGTGTTTACTGGGATTTAGTTACCACGTGCAATGTAGCTGCATACAACTTAAAATATAAATCCTGGAAAGAAGGAAAGGAAAATTAGAAGATCCAACCAAGGTGACCTTGCCCCTTCCTTTTTTCAGTAATTTCCTTCGTAGTATCATAGTCTTTGCATGGGTGTTTTGTAAACTCCAGTTTGAATCATTAGGTTATTGGCAGCCGGGCCAAGTGGAAAAGGCAATGAATGGCCTGGAAGTCGGGAGTCTTGCTCTAGTCCTGGGTTTTTTCATGGAAACTGCAAATCTTCAGCGTCTCAGTTTTCTCACTTGTAACACCAGATATTGTACTTAAAGGTTTAACTCTGCAATAGGATAATTCGAAGTTCGTGATTATGTAATTCTAATTTTTCCCCCTTTTCTCTCTTCAATAGCTTGTTGAAGATGGATATTGAGCACTTGGACAGAAACGACTTCTTGCATTTATGAATAAATTTTATTTTTAAAATAAAAATTTAAATGTCTTTCAACTCTTTACTAAAAGCAAAAGGAATATCTTGCTGGCCATGCAGTTCACTGCATCAGGAGGGCTGGATTTTCAAAAGTATGTTAGTGTCTTTGAGCAGATATCTTGTTTCTTAAGGAATCTATGTCAGTTTATTGGTACAGCTGTGAAGCACAGTTGGCTTGGGCACCATTTTGAATCCTTTTGGTCTGTTGTTTTACTGAACCTGATAAGGAAAGTAAGAGGTTGTGTAGAAATAACTGAGGCACTGGTGGTATATGTAAGACATCTGTGCTTCTATTAGTGACAACATAATCCAAGTACAGAGTATGTGTTTTCATTGGCAAAAGTTTTTGTTTGTCATCATGGACTATGCATATGAAGGAGAAACCTTTTTTTTTTTTTTTTTTTTTAAGATTTTTTATTATTTGTAGAGAGAGGGGAAGGGAGGGAAGCAGAGAGGAGAGAGACATCAATGTATGATTGCCTTTCACCTGCCTCTGGCTACAAACCTGGCTGGAGACCTGGCTTGCAACCTAGTTATATGCCCTGGCTGGGAATTGAACCAGAGACCTTTGGGTTCACAGGCCTTATCCACTGTGCCATCAGCCAGCGCCAGAGAAACCCTCTTGAACAGAGCTCAACTATATCTAAAAATCAAAGAGCAAGTGATCAAGTGCCTGATTGTTTTGGATCTGCAAGAGGTATTTCCTGGAACTGCCCTTGCTTGTTCTTATAAAGATTAATTTCGTGTCTTAGCCAATTTAATGGCAGCTCCATGTAAATAAGTTTCCACAGAAAGCTTTTTTTTTTTTTTTTTCTATTTTATTGTGGCCATTAATGCTTTACTTCCAACCTTATGTTCATTCTGTGACTGCAGTACTCAAAAGACTGAAATGCTGGTTTTTAGAGCCTTGTCCCATCCCGGCTGCAGTTTGCTTAAGTGTTCTTGTCATCATTTCTCATTGAGGCTCCAGGATTTCAGGTTCTTTGAGACAAGGGAGGTTTCTTGAGGCACATGGTGCTCCCAGACTGTTGGTTTGTGCCCCGTTAGGTATCTAGGTTCTGCCTGGTTGGGCTTTTATTCATGTCCCATGTCCCATGTTCCTGGGGCACCTGATTGTTCCAGTGTTGTCTCCTTTCCTATTAGCTGTGTGTAGCCCGTTGACACACTCCTCTCCCTCCCTGTCTCACCTCAATATTTTGTCTCACCTCAATATTCTGTTACACCTGCACCTCAGGCATGTGCTGCTTACCCCTCAAGCCCTATCTAGGTGCTTATGTGGTTTTCAGTAACCCCATGCCACTTTTAACTGTTCCCTTGTTTTTTGCTTACTGTCTCTATACTGTGGCTGTGTGTCTTCAGCTCTGTGGTGGGCAATTACCTGTAACATTGCCTCTGTGGCCATTTCTCCTCTAGCACTCTACCCCATGCCCTTCATGAATGTGATTGCTTTATTTTCCCCTAAAAATGTCTCACATGGAGATGTTAATTTTCCCAAGTTAACTACAATTGGCAATGAAGAGGTTGGAAGGTGGTTTAGGATGCCAGTTATATACCCCGGAAATGACAAACTTCACTCATCAAAATACACCTTCCACACCCAACCCCACCATTTTGGTGTTGATGTTGTTCTAGGACTCACAAAAAATAAATGCTTGTAACTCTGAATATGGAACAAAAATATATAAAATCAGTCATATTTCCACCTGAGGTAAACAAGTAAGACATTGTTTTGCATCTTTCTCATTGCTCATATGTATACACATATTTTGGGGATTTCTTTTTCTCAACATTGAGTTAAATTATATTCATGACCCTGTAACTTTTCCATTTAAAATATGGAATTCCCTAAAGATCAGATACAGGATATCTTTCCTTGGCTTGTTTATCGGCACTTAAAATAAGGATTTTAAAAGTGATGGATCCCTTTAGTACATTTTTTCTACCTCTTACAAGGTCACTTAGGAGTGCTGATCTATCAGTACAACCTTGGGAAAATAGTATCTACTAAATTTGAACATAAAACATTCCCTGTGGCCTAACATTGTTCACATATGTTCCTGCTATGTATATATGTAAATAGCAGCACTAGTTATAATAGCCACAAACTGAAAACTACCCACATGACCAGCAACATCAAGAAGGGATGAGTCTTGAGTATATCACAAAATGAAATACAGGATGAACAAACTACAACACAGTGATACAAGTGTATCTTATGAATATGTTGAGTGAAAAGCCAGACAAGCCGCCAGAACATACTGTACAAGTTTTTGCTGTTGGCAATTAGGATAATGTTTACTTTTTCTTTTCTTTTTTTGTTTTTTAAAGATTTTATTTATTATTTCCAGAGAGAGGGGAAGGGAGAGAAGCAGAGAGGGAGAGAAACATCAATGTATGGTTGCCTTTCACCTACCTCCAGCCGCAGACCTGGCTGGAGACCTGGCTTGCAACCTGGTTATGTGCCCTGGCTGGGACTTGAACCAGCGACCTTTGGGTTCATAGGCTGGCACCTTATCCACTGTGCTACCAGTCAGAGCTAATGTTTACTTTTGATGTGGGAGAAGTGGACGGGGGTAGGACCTAGGAGGGAAAAACTACTAGGGTGCTAGTAATGTTTTGTGTTCTAATCTGGGTGATATTATGTAGGGGTGTGTTCAATGTGAAAATTCAGTTAGATGGACATTTGTCACTTTATATTATGCTTGAAGATAAAAACTACAAATAATAGCATGGAAGCTGGGCCTGTGGAATCCAATTGTGTGTGATACTCAAGAACATTTATGTTAGTGTGGTTCGGGTCATCATTTGAAAAGTGAGCTCAGCCCTGGCTGGTAGCACAGTGGATAAGGCGCTGGCCTGAGAACCCAAAGGTCGCAGGTTCGATTCCCCAGCCAGGGCACATAACCAGGTTGCAAACCAGGTCTCCAGTCAGGTCTGTGGCTGGAGTCAGGTGAAAGGCAACGATACATGGATGTCTCTCTTCCTCTCTCCCTTCCCCTCTTTCTAAAAAAAAAAGAAAGAAAGAAAGAAAAAAAAGTGAGCTCAGATCATTACTCTTCTTCAATGTAGTGGAAAGAGTTTGGGATTTGGATTTATAGGGTCCAGTCCCATTTGGGGGAAATATTACAATTTGAGAGTAGATGTAAAATGGGGATCATAATTATTTGTTATACAACTGACACAATCACCATCCTCACAGAAATGCAAATAGAATGAAATGAAACTTCAGCAATGACCCAAATTGCAAAGAACTCATAACTAACTGCCTTTTGAAAAGAGGATATGCGGTAGAACCGTATATTCCATGAGGGTCACAGGAAAGCTATCCTTGCAGTAAATTTAAGAGTTTGAGTTGCTTACACGGTATCTTAAGCTTGGTTTAGCAAAACTGGTATCAGAAAACTAGTAGCGTAACACCGAGGGACCCAGCCATTTTGGAGGCCGGGGGAATTCCTCCACTTCCACCCCCGGTCTTTGGATTAGCCAAGAGTAGGTGACCACCTGCGCTGAGCGTCTGAAAGCTCTGGGCCCGGAGCAGGCGATACAAGATAGAGGACCACACCCACACGTGCTGGGACTGACCGCGCAGCGTGTGGCTTGGAAGAGGTCGCGCGCTGATAACGTCACACAGTGACGCCACATCCCGGGGTCGTGGAGGCGGTTTCCCTGACAACCGGAGCAAGCCCAGAGCAGAGGCGAGATGATGATGGCGCGGCGGCCTCGCAATACTCTGCAGTTCTTGCAGCGCCATGACCGGGAGCTGAAGCAACAGGTACGTCTAGCTGTTCCTCCTGGCCAGGGCCGTGGGGCGGCCCGGGCACTGGCGGGTGAAGCTGGGTATCCGAATCCTGGGAGCTGCCCAGATCCACTGACCTTCGTAACTCTAACGCTCCCATCCCAGCATTCCTCACCAAACCCGGGTTCTGACCCCTCATCCTCCCAACCCGACCCTGGGGACCCAACCTCCCCAACCGGTGACTTTCTACTGAGCGCGCTCACCCTAACATTTCATTCCTGACACCGCCTTTAACCAGTGGAGGCTGTTAGTGGTCACGTGAACTCAAGTAAACTAGGACTAGTCAACGTGTAAGAGCAAAGGACTTGAATTTAAGAAGACATGCAAGTAACTAATATGCATGAGAAAAGTTACCCTCAAAGATAAACAAGCCCGGGCTGGTGGTACAGTGGATAAGGCGCCGGCCTGCGAACTCAAAGGTCACTGGTTCAATTCCCCAGCCAGGGCACATAACCAGGTTGCAAGCCAGGTCTCCAGCCAGGTCTGTAGCTGGGGGAAGGTGAAAAAAGGCAACCATACATTGATGTCTCTCTCCCCCTCTGCCTCTCTCTCTTCCTCTACCTAAAAATGAAAATAATAAAATCTTAAAAAAGATAATCAAGTAATTGCAAAGGAAGGAGACCACGATTATTAAAAAAATCACAACCCTCAGTACTGGGGAGGCTGTGATGAAACAGGCACCTGCAAACGCTGTGCGAAGCTGTAAGATATAGCGTTTATGGAAAGCGGTTTGGCAAGATGTAGCAAATAATTCATGTTCCTAGGCTGGGTGATTACATTTCCAGGAATTTACCCTACACAATAATCCAAAAGTTGGAGCAGATATTAATGTATAAAAGTTTATTACATTATTACTCATAAATAGAAAAGACTGGATACAACTTAAATGATCAGTAATAGGGAATGGATACATAATGTAGGATGGGCTATAATACTGTGATTAAACTTTTGTTAGAGATTTTATTGTTAGGTAAGCTATTTGACAAAATGTCAATTTAGAAAAATAAATTTGAATATACAATATTTCAATAAGATTAAAAATATATATATATAGAAAAGGAAACATGCTAAAATGGTAACTGGTAGCATACTGATGATGATTATTCTCTCCATTTGAATATATATATTTTAAAATATTTTATTTATTTATTTTTAGAGAGAGGGGAAAGGAGAGAGAAAGAGAGGGAGAGAAACAGTAATTGGTTGCCTTTCTAATGCCCCCTAACTAGGAACCTGGCCCACAAACTGGACATGCACCCTGACTGGGAGTTGAACCTGTAACCTCTCGGTCCACAGGCTGGTGCTCAATACACTGAGCCACATCAGGCAGGGCTGGATAGTTTTATAATTTTGAATACCAAATGTATGTTACTTAAAATATGAAAGTTGTTTATTTTTGAAATTCCTATTTCACGTTGCTAATTTTACTTTTTATTTTCCATTTCATCTATTACCAAGTGTTGTTTCCACCAAATAAAATTATTTTATAATCTGTGTCAGGCAAGAGATTTACTGAATACTCATATTAAATCCAGTTGTAAACTCTCATTTAAAAAGTACCAAAGAGCCCTGGCTGGTAGCACAGTGGGTAAGGTGCCGGCCTGTGAACCCAAAGGTTGCAGATTCGATTCCCCAGCCAGGGCACATACCAAGGTTGCAAACCAGGTCTCCAGTCAGATCTGTGGCTGGAGTCAGGTGAAAGGCAACCATACATTGATGTTTTTCTCCCTCTCTGCCTCTCTCCTTTCCCCTCTTTCTGGAAATGATTAAATTAAAAAAAAATCTTAAAAAAAAAAAAATGTACCAAAGATTTGACTGTGGGAGAGGGAATGGGGAAGGTGGGGAAGGGGAGAGCAGTGGGGGTGGGGTGGGATAAATGTAATACAACAATAAAACTAAAGTAAAAAAAAAAACAAACCAAGATTTGCTGGATAAAGATTTCTTAAATTACTTTGTTGGAATTATAGTGGTGCAACAAAAACAAAATACTCTTCTGGTAGAAATAAAAATAAATTAAAAAAGATTTTATTCATTATTTTCAGAGATAAGGGCAGGGACGAAGAAAGGGAGAGAAGCATCAATTTATGGTTCCCTTTTACCTGCCTCCAGCTATGGACCTGGTTGGAGACCTGGCTTGCAACCTGGTTATGTGCCCTGACTGGGGAATCAAACCAGGGACCTTTGGGTCACAGGCTGGTGCCAGTCCACTGAGCCACACCAGCCAGGGCTTAGTATATGGGTCTTGTGTGGGTACATTGGCAAATTTATATGCAGTGTTTGGGGAATACTAAGTCAAAGTGTAAGACATAAGAATAAGGATAAACAAAAGTGGTATGTTCATACAGTGAATGCTATTCATCAATAAGAAGGAATAAACTAATGATACACACAACAAACAATATTGAATTATCTCAAAAATATGTTGTGTGAAAGGATTATGCAAAAGAATACAGCCCTGATTAATGTGGCTCAATTGGTTGAGCATGGTCCTGCAAGATGAAAGTTTGCTTGTTTGATTCCTGGTAAGGGCAAATGCCTGGGTTGTGGGTTTGGTACCAGTTGGGGTGCGTATGAGAAGAAACCAATCAATGTTTCTCTCTGGCATGGATGTTTCTCTCCCTGCCTCCCCACTTCTGAAAAATAAAAAAATAAACAAAAATTTCAAAGAATACATACTTCCTGGAAATGTTCTAGAGTAGTGGTATTTTTCTATGTGTTGGTGGGGTTGGGTTACATGGGTGTACACAAATGCATATTTAAGATTTGTGCATTTCATTGTATGTAATTTTACATCAAAAATCACTCTAGTGAGTGATAGCCATGGTGTATTGATGAGTGCAGTTTATTTAGAAATATATAAAAAGGAACAGACTGATGAATAGATGGATCAAGTAAGTATATATACAGTAAAATGTTAATGGTAGAATCTAGCTGGTGGATATATGGGTGTTCATTGTAAAATTCTTTTCCATTTTTGTTGTATGTGTTCATTATACAATACAGAGAAAAGATTAAAATTTCTTTGCTAAAGTTATATTGTATTTAAGAATATGATATTTTAAACAGTTTCCGTTTATTGTAGGTTGATAGTTTGCTTTCTGAGAGTCAACTGAAAGGAGCTCTAGAAGCCAGCAAAAGGCGAGATATTTACCAAAGGTAAAGCATACTAAATTTCCTAAATTTTCCAGGAAAAACACAGGAGCTGTGTTTACAGCATAGACCTGTTTGAGGCCATTGCTTTCATTATTTTTATCGACAGTTTTTCAAATGACAAAACAACAGTTAGAAATAATACTGAGATAACAGTGAAATTTTTGAAAATGTATTTTAAAATACTTCTTGCAATTATCTATCTAGCAGGTCTAAATATTGGAATGATACAATTCAGTTGAGAATACAAATGTTAAGAAGAGGCAACTTAATTTATTTTTTACTCTGTACTATGTAATGAGCAGTGTGATCCTCACTCTGAAAACTTTTTCTTAATTAATTTTCACAATAACACCATGAGAAAATTAAGGTACACAGTGGTTAGCTAATTTGCCTAACATTTTGCTTTAAGACATTGAAGTGGGAAGGCAATAAACTTGTTTTAAGTTTGCTAAGGAATTCAGGATTCAATCAAGAGAGAAAGGGAACATCTCTAAGATTGCAATGGAGGCTGTGGTCCATGTGACTCCAATGGAAGATCACATCACAGTGTAACTTGAATCTAGAAGAAACTACTCTAAACCCGAGGGTTGTGGACTTGCTGTTGTAACAGCAACTATATAGAACTGCTCAGAGTGAACGTTGGTGGCTTAGGCAGGATTATGGTAGGTCCTTGGCTTTATGTGGCCCCAGATCCTGTGTCCTGTTCAGAAATTTCTTTCTATTAACAATTTCTGAGGAGTTATTGAGGAGGACCCATCGACATGGACAACAAGCTGGGGATTGACTGAGGGAGGGGGATGAAGGGCAGAGGAAGGCAAAGGGGGAAAAATGAAACAATTTTAATACAAAAATAATAAATAAAATTAGCCCTGGGTGGTGGCCCAAAGGTCGCTGGTTCGATTCCCCAGCCAGGGCACCTAACCAGGTTGCAAGCCGGGTCACTAGCCAGGTCCGTGGCTGGAGGCAGGTGAAAGGCAGCCGTACATTGATGTTTCTCTCCCTCTCTGCCTTTCTCCCTTCCCCCCTTTCTAAAATTACTAAATAAAATCTTAAAAGAAAGAAGATAAATAAAATTAACTTCAAAATAAAAAAATAAATGAATGTAAAAAGAGATATACAGATAAGACAGCTATTGCTACTGAAGTTATTGTTGCTGTATTATCTTTAAAAATACATACTTAAAAAAAAAAAAGACTTTACTTATTATTTCCAGGGAGAGAGGAAGGGAGAGAGGTAGAGAGGGAGAGAAATATCAATGTATGGTTGCCTTTCACCTGTCTCCAGCCACGGACCTGGCTGGAGACTGGGCACCTGGTTACATGCCCTGACTGGTAATCAAACCAGCAACCTTTGGGTTTGCAGGTTGGTGCCTTATCCACTCTGCTACCAGCCAGTGCAAAAATACATACATTTTAATACAAAAAAACCCAACCAATTCCTGAGATAAGAATACTGATCTCTTGGTAGATAAGTGTGTGTATGTATATGTATTTTTTTCTTTTGAGAATTTTTATGTGTTTGTTTAAGCCTAACTGATAATAATGCCAAGAAGCAAGATTTTAAATGCTTCAGGTGAATAAATGTTTATGTTTTTCCTTTTTTTAAAAAATCCCTGGGAGAATTTAAAATTAAATAGAATTTAAAATTATATGATCATGATGAACTATATTGAATTATATTATTAATACTTTTGTATTAAGTTTAAGACATCATTAAGATGATCTGTGTTAGGGGTGTTTAAAGAGTTTACAACACTCAAAAGAACATGAGATTCAGTCTACTAGTTTAAATGGTTCATTAGAATTATTTGAAAAATATTTACTTAAGTCAGGCATTCAGAATGCTTAAAAGTAAAATTAAGAATTTAAGTGATGAATTTTAAAATGTCTAAGGGAATTTAATCACATTTACTAGTAGGGTTGACTTTTTAAAAGAAATTTAGGTCAAGTTGAATTAATTAAACAACAATGAAAGGAATAGTGAAGGTGATTTTACTTGCTTTACCAGATTTTAAAGTAGAATAGGATTTATGGGTTGAATTTGAAAGCCCAGGGAAAACTAGTTTTTAAAATTTTATTTTAATAAACTAATTATTTTAAAACCCAAGAACCATAAAATAGTCTCTGTGTATAAAAAGGCCTCCTCATAGCCATTAAAAAAATTTACATTGAGATTTGCATGTCTGAACATGTATTTTAGCTCATATGCTTGATTAATAATTGGCTGGAGGGAGATAAGAGTAAAAATAATTTCTATTTAAACCTTTGAAGACATTGTCAAGTTTCTTTGCACCCAGTGATGCTACATTTGATGACCATTCCTTTCTAACTGACCTGCTTAGGGCTTTAACGTTGGTGTTTTGAAAATTTATCACAATACCTTACTCGTTTTTACCTTGTTCAACACTCAGTGCATCGTTTCAGTTTGAAAATTCATGTCTCTCATGAGCTCTGGGAGTTTTTCTTTTTTTCTTTGTTTTTTCCTTCTTTTTTTAGAAGATAAATTTTTGTACATTTGTGTGTCTTTTTCTTACTGAAACACCTTTGAGTCACCTTTGAGCCTTCTGGACTGTTCTCCTGGTCTCTTACCTACCCATTAATAGTTTTTGTTTGTCTTTTTGTTTTCATTTGGAGAATTATCTGGACTTTTTCTTTTAACTTCCTATGGAATGTTTGATTTCAGTAGACATATTGGCAACTTACAATATGTCTTGTTCTTTTTTCATCATGTTTCTGTTTTCAGATTATCTTCTTACTATCTTCATGATTAGGAGGTTTAAAAATTTTTTTCTTCTCTGAATTGTCCTTGGTTCCTCTAGGCTCAGTGTATTTATTTAATATTGATTAATCTTAAAAAATATATTGATTAGTCTTAAACTTTACCTTCTATGAGGAGGGGGACAGAGGGGAGCAAAAAGGGGATGGATGTAATACAACAACAATAAAGTTAAAACAAACAAACAAACAAACAAAAAAACTACCTTCTATGTTGCTGTTTTTATTATTCCCAGTAGTCCTTGGGTTATCCATTTTTATTTAAGAATGAGGGATTAGGTAGGTTGATTATTCTAGAGAGCTTTCATGGGTTTTTATACTGTTATTTAGGCAGGTCTTTGTCCTACCTCCTGAATGAGAACAAAATTCTGTATACATGGGCAAGGATCTCCAAGGGGCTATGAATGAACCTTTAGCCTGTGGAATCTCCACTGCTAGAATAGGATGGGCTGTAACTCTGGTGTACAGAAAAGTTCTTTAGCACCTATAATTCTCCCCAGGTCATTCGTGAAGTTTTGTTTTGTTTTGTTTTGTTTTTAGAGAAGAGGGATGAGCTAAGAGAAAGGGGAGCTGTCAGACTTTCTGTAAATGAACTTTTAAAAGTCAAAGACTTAGAAAAAGGGCCTTAACTACAACTAAACTTAGTATCTTTCTCCTTGAATAATAGAAAAACTTTAGATTACCTTCAGATTGATTTCCCTCTTTTTAGCTTAGGTGTTATGGATGTGATTTAATGTGTATAATACAATATAATATAAATACCATAACATAATTAATGTATAAAGTAAGCGCCAGCTACAGCCCATGTAAGGTCATTTTTATACTTCTGATTTGGGTGTCAGACCTAAGCTAAATGATATGAACTGTCTATGGAATAACTAAAACACTGTAGGTGAACCAATAGGCCTAGTTCAAAAGGAGCTCTCACTGTGCTGGGAAGAGGCTGCTGTAGAGTCCTCCGCTCTTCTTCCCCCTGGTTACTCTACCATTGACCGACTGTGCTCACCTTTTAGAATCTCCCTTTCTCCATCTGTAGGGAGTGTGGTTCTGAGGTTTGAATGAGATGATGCCTGTAAATGGCAAGTGTAGCATTCTATTTGGTGCTCAATACCTTTTAGCCATTACCATCATTCTTAAATGATGGCTAGGTCCTGGGTTTGTGGATTTTAGAGTGAGAGAAGCATTTTCAAGTCAAGTGCTTAGCCTGGAGTCACTGAAGCTTTCTGAGCTTTAGTTATCGTATCTGTGTATCTTAGAACTGGGCTGTGAGGATCCTGAGCTAATGCGTGGAAATGCATTTACATGTGTATTTGTAAATTCAAGCCAAACAATTGCTAACCATCTTGCCTGCTTAAAGACTTATGTATAATTTTATAAAATAATTTTCTGATTCTGACGATGTGTGTATTTTTTTCTCTTTTTAAAAATTTAGATGCATCCAGTTAAAACAGGCGATCAATGAAAATAAAAATGCTCTTCAAAAATTAAACAAAGTAAGTATTATGGTTAATCATATTCACAAATATTTTCAGCAAGTGGGAATTCATGAGAGTGGGGAAGCTCTGGCTGGGTTGGGTCAGTGATGAATACTGAGTGCGCTCCTGGCAGTGTGACAGGGTGTTGCAGGGTGTAAATTTGGGAGCAGAAAAGCCCGGGCTCCAAATACTAATAAAAGTTTTGCTCCAAAGAACTCACCCAACTTTGAGAACTTGGAAAGTCCGGGAAGAAGCTATTTTTATTTTTGCATTGTGTAAGTTTTGTAGTTTAGGATTGTTTTAAGTTGCATTACATTGTGGGAGGGAGGAATGGAGGGAGGGGGAAAGAGAGAGAAGAAAGAGAAGAGAGGGAAGACAGGAGAGACAGAAGAGAGGGAAGAGAGAAGATAGAACGAATACCAGAGAACAGATAACCTGCCCTGAGGGAAAGTAGTAAAGCTGCTGCTTGTGTCACAGGGCAGCTCTGATGGTAGTGATTTGACTTTAAAGAAATAGGAGGACCTAGAACTTACTCTTGGCAGTCAGTCCTTTCAGGAGTTTTTCATTGAACCTGAGCCTAACCTTCAGGAAGGTGCCCGGGCCAGACACTCACAAGTGCTTCAAGCAGAAGGCTGGAAGTCATGTCCTGGGTATGACTCCTGTACCGCAGCTGAGACAAGTTGCACTGAGCGTCACTTTTGAGTTTCTCTAGTGACACCAAACTCTTATATTTAGGAGGCAGACTGACCCGGCATTTGAAATGCCATCCCTGATTCACAGATGAGGAGAAACAAACTCTCAGAGGCGGAACAGCTTTCCCAACATCTCACTGCTGAGACTGGGATTGGAGCCCGTCTTTGTGACCAAAGCCACTGCCTGCCTACAATGTAGCCCTTACCAACTATAGATGGTCTGTGATACCTAACAAGGGAACAAAACAAAGAACAAGTTATAATTTAATTTTTCATTTGGTTTATTTTCCCCAACATAATCACCTGCATTTCTTTTCATCTTACTTCTCTAAGGGACGCCTAGACTCGTGCTGAAATTTATTTAGTCTTCCACCATTTATTGAAGTTTTTTTCTTTTAAAAAATATAGAGGAAACAAAATTTTCAGTAAAATGGACTTATATTCTCTCCTAGGCCAATGAACCAGCACCTGTTGGGAATTATCATCAGAAAAAGGAGGAGGAACTCAGTCTCTTGGATAAGCTGACTCACCAACTCCAGGAACTTGCTGTGTCCATGAGTAGAGAAAATAGAACTGAGTATGCTTCTTCCCTTCTTTCTTTCAGATATTATATCACTAGCAGTTTTAAAGTTTTACTCAAGATACAAACACATAACAGTATAGATATAAACACATGGTCATAAGAGTATCATCAATCAACTGGTTTACTGAGTCTGGTAGAAAGTGTGAGAGCCCAAGAGAGATGTAAAGGACCTCAGCCTGCTTGGTTGATGTTCAGTGACTTCAGACAGCTGTTTTGATTATCTGTCCAGATTTTATAGCTGTTTCTGGTTAGAGGGTTAAGTCTGATACTAGCTACTTTGTCATTCTTTGTGTTGGAAGTCAGTGGAAATTCTAGAGTCCTTGCACCTGTGTTCTAAACATTTTCCCAGGATGCAGTATAAAAATAAGGGAATAGCATTTGAGAAGTCTGAATAGTTGATGTTTTCCTTTCTGCTTTCCACAAATTGGGTTTGAGTATGACATTAGGATTTCTTTGTACTTTGCAAAGGCAAAGTAGAAAACATCTATTCCAGCAGAAAAACAGTTTCTGCCTCCATTTTATAAAGAATACTTATGAAAGGAGGAAATATGTAAATAGATGATCCGAATAATTTTCTTCTTACATATGAACATTGACATTAAAGGCAGCATTTTTGTTTTCATACATTTTCACATATTTGTTTATTTAGGTTTTCAGGCCTCTGCTGTTTTCCTTAACTAGATGATAAATTACCTGAGAGAAAATTATGACAGTTATAACTTCTATTCTTTACATCTTTCATGGGATCTCATACTTTTTGCTTTAGTCTTCATATGTACAGCACTTTAGTAGTGTTTGTGGACTACTTTAAATGGCCAAATTACTGCTCTGGCTGTGTTGCTCAGTGGATTCAGTGCCAGCCTGTGAACCAAAAGAGCACCTGTTCAATTCCCTTTCAGAGCACATGCCTGAGTTGCAGGCTAGGTCTCTAGGTGGGGACCTGCGAGAGGAAATAAATTGATTTACCACTTGCACATTAATGTTTCTCTTCTTCTCTCCCCCTCCCTTTTCCTTTCTCTAAAAAAAAAAAAAAAAAATCTTTATATAAAAAATGTCAAATTACCAACAAAAAGTACAAAAGTGCAAAATCTGTGGCAGTAAGTGGACTAT
The DNA here is from genome assembly GCA_004026585.1 of Noctilio leporinus. Taxonomy (NCBI): domain Eukaryota; kingdom Metazoa; phylum Chordata; class Mammalia; order Chiroptera; family Noctilionidae; genus Noctilio; species Noctilio leporinus. Next base: position 7,946 of record PVIW01008784.1, on the reverse strand, counting down.
GAAAAGGACACCTGTAAAAAAAAAAAAAAAAAAAAAAGGACACTTGTTTACATTATGAGAGCTGGAAAGAAATGACAGAATGTCACCTTGTTCAACCTCAGCTGCAAACATGTGCATTGGGCAACTCAAATTTTTTGCTGTTTTGCATACATCCATGAATGACCACAAAAACTTTATAAGTGTTGATTTGGGGGTTACAGATAAATTTTAGCAAGTAAATGAATTTACAAATACGGAATCTGCAAATAATGAGGATCAACTAACTGTGATAACTGGCACAGGAATAGCTCAAATGGCTGGCAGTGTACGTGGAATAATATTATCTTAAAGTTCTTTCACTTTTGGTATAATGTAATATTAATTCAGCTTAGACTATGATAAGGAGTGTGTATTGTAATACCTAGAGCAATTACTACCAAATGAGATAAATAAGTAGCTTTATTTATTTATTTAAAAAATTAATTTATTGTTGTTGTATTAAATTTGTCCCATCTTTTCCCCCATTGCTCTCCCCTGCCCCATCCAGGCTATCCCTTCTCCCACAGTCAAGACGTAGCTTTAAAAAGCCAACACAAATGATTAAATGAAATGCTAAAAATGACATACATTATTGTATTGGTTTCAGGGGTATACCCAAATGATTAAACATTACATAACTTATTGATTATTCCCATAATGATCACTTTGAACACCATACATAGTTACTAGAATATTGACTATATTCCTTATGCTGTACTTTACATCCCCATGATCATTCTATAACAACTAATTTGTACTTCTTAATTCCTTTACCTTTTTCACTTGTCCCCCCAACTCTCTCACTTGGCAACTGTCAAAATGTTCTCTATATGAGTCTGTTTTTGTTCTACTTATTCATTTTGATTTTTAGATTCACTTGTTGATAGGTACTTATTTATTGCCATTTTTAGAAAGAGAGGAAGGTAGAGAGAAAGAGAAAGATCAATGTGTGATTGCCTCTCACATGCCCCCAACTTGGGACCTAGCCCACAGCCTAGGCATGTGCTCTGACTGGGAATCAAATAGGTGACCCTTTGGTCTGCAAACTGGCACTCAGTCCACTGAGTCACAGCAGCCAGGGCTGCTTCACTATTCTTAACATCCCCCTGTCTATTTTGTATCTGCCAGCTATGCTTCTGGATCCCTGCACCTTTTCCCCCATTCTCCCCCTTCTCTTTCCTGAGGATAACCCTCCATATTATCTCCATATCTATGGTTCTGTTCCTGTTCTAATTATTTGCTTAGTTTATTTTTATTTTTAAGATTCATTTGTTGATAGTTGTGAGTTTGTTGTCATTTTAATGTTCATAGTTTTTATCTTTTCCTCATTTCATACAATACAGGTTTGGTGATGAACTCTTAGTTTTTTCTTGTCTTGGAAGTTCTATTTGTTTTTTGATGCTAAATGATACTTTGCTGGGTAGGGTAATCTTGGTTGCAGGTCCTTGCTTTTCATCATTTTGAATACTTCTTACCTGCCAAGTTTTTTTTTTTTGAGAAATCAGCTGACAGTCTTATGGGAACTCATTTGTAGGTAACTCCCTTCTTTTCTCTTGCAGCTTTTAAGATTCTCTAGCTTTAACTTTTAGCATTTTAATTATGATGTATCTTGGTGTGGTCCTCTTTGGGTCTAGCTTGCTTGGGACTCTCTCTTTGCTTTCTGGACTCATATGTCTATTTCCTTCACCAAATTTGGGAAGTTTTCCTTCATTATTTTTTTACATATGTTTTCAATTTCTTGCTGTTCCTCTTCTTTTTCTGGTATCCCTATGATTTGGAGGTTGGTATGTTTAAAGTCTTCCCAGATGTTCCTAAGCCTCTCCTTAGTTTGTTTTTGATTTCCTGTGTAAAATACTTCTGAATCAATCATAGCAAACATTATTATACCGTATTTACTGGGCTTGGATGGAATATATTGTTTAAACTCACATTTGCCTGTAAATCCAGGTAACATTTCATCTATTTTTACATTCTGTCCCATATAGTAACATAATTTACAGTTTTCCTCAAATGTTGAGAAAATGTCTCTCATAGCTGCTAATTTGTCCACTTTTAGGTGTTCTAAGAGGATAAGATTGTCATCAAAACTGATACAATTATGAATAAGTCTAAATGTCTGTAAAGATATTGTAAGTCTAAAAAGGTCATTCCTATTACCATCTCTAGTCCATAGATCCTGTAAATTTAGCCAATTGCTACAATGTAAACAAGTTAGATTTGAAGCCTAAATTGCTTTCAATTTCGTTTTACCTATTTGTTCAGCATCTCTTTCTCATGAAAACCAGCTCCAGATAGAACCAATGTATTTATTCGTATATAATAAGATTAAATTTAAAATATTTGTGATAAAGTGTTTGACTACTATTTTCATCATTGTATTCAAGTAGCATTTGCTGAAGTTCAACATCTCTTGGATTATTGAGTTGATATATTTTTTCAGCCATTTTCAACATAAATTAAAAAAAAGAAACACCCACAACATTGACTTTGAAGTTTGCTGGGGGAAAAAACAACTATACCAACACTGACTTCAGAGTTCACAGTATCTCTCAGATACAGTTTACTCTAGAATATCACACACCCTTACAAAACACTGTGTTATAACCAAACTGATGTCTTAAATGTTATGGTTTAACATAAGTCTGCACAAATGTGCAACTAGTCACAGCCTTGAACCTATGCACCCAATATATGTAACAATATTTAAGAAAAGGGTTTGTATCTCAGATCGCCTGTACCCTCAGCAGGGTTAAAAGGAACTGCCTGGGATTCCTCTGTCTCCTTCAGTCTCAATTCCTGCTAGTTTCTACAGCTAGAAGTTATAGGGACTTCTCTTCCTGCCACTGAAACCCTGAGCTAGGGTGCCTGGTATGGGGCTGGGACCTCTCATTCCTTAGGGGGCAGCTCCACAGCCAAGATACCCTTTTCAATTTTTATCTGGCATAAATGGGTGTTGGACCAGCCTGTCCTACCAGTCTCCATGTGGCTTTCTTTTTATTCCCTAGTTGTAGGACTTCTATTTAGCCAGATTTCAGTCTGTTCTGAATGATGGTTTTTATGTCATTTAGTTGTAATTTTGATGTGGCTGTGGGAGGGGCGAGAACAGCATTTACTTACACTGCCATCTGACTAGAAGCCAAAATGACTCCATTTTAAAGGTAGACTGTAACGTAAGCTATCGGAGAGCAAAGACCTCTTTTTTGTTGTATCCCAAGCACATAGTGTCTGTAAATGATTGATGATTTTGCTGAATGTTGATTGAAAAAGCTGAGACAGATTTAGTGATTTATCCCAGTCAGTATTATTTGAACTCCTCTCTCTTCCTTCACCTTCCATTTTACGTCCTTTGTATCTTTCCAAAAGGCCTTTTTCTTCCTTCCTAATGCTGTTTTCTTAGTTCACATCATTGTCATGTCACTCTTAACAGCCATCTTTCCTTTAGCACTTCCTCCAAGTCTGTTCCCCATATTGTAGCACTCTTTCTAATGCAGAGCAGATCCTGCCCCTTCCCTTACTTAGGGACTACCCTAGAGATGATGCTCACATGGGCTGCGTTCTGCTCACCTCTTTGCAGCCTCACCTTTTTCTCATTTCGTTAAGCCTTGTCCTACCATTCATGACCCCCTTGAGGTTCCCTGATCTTGAGCCCTCCTTCCCTGCTTCCTTCTCTCCTTGCTACTTCCTTTTACCAGATTGACTTCAACTCATCTATCAAGGCCTAACTCTGAGTCTTCCTGATCCCCACCCATGCAGTCTAGGTTAGGTAGTATCCTGTGTATACCTCCATTCTAGCACCTGTAAAACTATAGTATAATTATCCATTTTCTAGATTCTCATTGTAAACTTGAGGATAGGGAATTGTGTCTGGTTTACTTTTGTAGCCATGGTGTCTGACATGGACCATCATCATCAGAGCTAGCTTTTATTAAAAGCTTATAATGGGCAGCCACTGTTCCAACTCATCTAATCATCATGAGGCAGGTACTGTTATTTATCTCCACTTTACCAATGAGAAATGGAGAACTGAAAAGAGGCCTGTAAATTATAGTTATTACTCAGTGAGGTGGGGTAGAGCCAGAACTTAAACTCAGAGCCTGTGCTCTAAGCACTGCGTACTAATGCTCAAGTAGTATTTGTTGAGTGGATGAATCTAAGACTAGAGTCAAGACTCTTGGTCTGTAGTCCAGCACATGCTCTCTCCTGTCATTTACCTTCCTCAGATATGATCCCTTCACCACGCAGTCCTCCCTCAAGTCCCATATTCTTAGCTAGATGGTAGGAACCAATAGCTGTGTTTTCCCCTTATTTCTCTTTTTGCCAGTTCCAAATATGGGCCAGTTCTTTATATAGAAGCTATACTCATACTCGATCTGCTTTTAGGTGTTGCTCCAAGTGACCCTTGTCATAGAATTATTTTTTTGCAGAATTGAGGTACTTACTGAAAGAGAGAAAGATGATGATTTTGCTGAAGATGAAGAGAAAGGTGATGATGACAAAGAAGACAGTGAAGAAAGTGATGAGGAGGAAGAAGAAACGGAAAAGGAAGAGGAAGAGAAACAGGAAAATGAATACATTGCTATTGGAGATTTTACTGCTCAGCAAGCTGGAGATCTTACATTTAAGGCAGGTAGATATAAGACTGGAACTTAACTTCAAGATCAATTTGCATACCTAACAGAATAAGGAAACTCTACCTGTATACCTGTATTACATATTCCTGATACTGTTTTTGAACACCCAATCTGTTTGAATAAAGTAAGTAATAGTAATGATTTAATAAGAGTCACATGAAATTGTTATCAAAGCTACATGGTAGTAAAATGGTGAAAGAGTAATACACTTCTTATTTCATTTTATGGTTTAATTTTTAATATTATTTTTCAATTATAGTTCACATTCAATATTATTTTGTATTATTTAAATGTATAGCATAGTGGTTAGACAATCATGTACTTTACAAAGTGGCCAGAGTCCCATTACTATTTTGTTAACTATCACTTTATACCTCTTTATCCCTTTGCCTTTTTCACCCAGTCCACCAAACCCCTCCCCTCTGGCAGCCGTCTGTCTTTTCTCTGTGTCTATGAATCTGTTTTAATTTTGTTTTATTTATTTTGTTCTTTAGATTCCACATATAAGTCAAGTCATATGGTATTTGTCTTTCTCCGATTGACTTATTAATTTAGCATAATACCTTCTAGGTATCCATGCTGTTGCAAACAGATAAAAAAACATTTATGGCTGAGTAGTATTCTATTGTATATACTATTTGTACTACAGCTTTTTTATCCACTCATTTATTGATAGACACTTGGGTTACTTCCATATCTTGGTTATTATAAATAGTGCTGCAGTGAACATCAGGGTGCATATATTCTTTTGAATTAGCGTTTTGGGTTTTTTTGTACATATTCTTAGAAGTGGAATCACTGGGTCATAAGGCAGATCCATTTTTAATTTTTTGAGGATCCTCTGTACTGTTTTTCCTGGTGCAAAATCTGTATTCCTATCAATAGTGCAAAAGGGTTCCTTTTTCTCCACATTCTCACCAACACTTGTTATTTGTGGATTTGTTGATTATAGCTATTCTGACAGGTGTGAGGTGATTGATACCTCATTGTAGTGTTAATTTGCATAGTGACATTGCACATCTTTTCATATGTCTATTGATCATCTGTATGTCTTCTTTGGAGATGTTTCTAATTTAGATCCTTTGCCCATTTTTTAATATGATTGTTTTATTGGTGTTGAGTTGTATGAGTTCTTTATAAATTTTGGAATTTAACCCTTTATCAGATGTATCATTGGCAGTTATCTTTCCCCATTCAAAAGGTTGTCTTTTCCTTTTGTTGATGGTTTCCTTTGCTGTGAAAATACTTTTAGTTTGACATGTTCATCTTTTCTTTTGTTTTCCCTATCCAAGGAGATATAGCCCAAAAATATTGCTAAGGGAAATGTCAGAGATTTTACTGCCAAGTTTTATTCTAGGAGGTTTATGATTTCAAATCTTACACTTAAATCTAATCCATTTTGAGTTTATTCTTATGTATGGTATAAGAAGGTAGTCTTGTTTTGTTTTTATTGTTTGCATGTATCTGTCCAATTTTCCCCTCTCCACTTATTGAGTAGACTGTCTTTACCCCGTTGTATGTTCTTGCCTCCTTTATTATATATCAATTGACCACATAGTTGTGGGTTTATTTCAGAGCTCTCTACTTTGTTCCATTGATCCATATGTCTGCTTTTATACCAGTACCATGCTGTTTTGATTACTATAGATGTATAGTATAGCTTATATATCTCCAACTTTGTTTTTCTTCCTTAAGATTGCTGTGGGTTGTAGTTCCATATTAACTTGAGGGTTATTTGGTCTAGTTCTGTGAAAAAATGTCATTGGTATTTTGATAGGGATTACATTGAATTTATAGATTGCTTTGGGTAGTAAGGACATTTTTAAAAACGATTTTATTTATTATTTTTAGAGAAAGGGGTAGGAAGAGAGGCAGAGAGAGAGACATCCATATATGGTTGCCTTTCATCTGTCACCAGCTAAGAACCTGGCTGGAGACCTGGCTTGCAACCTGGTTATGTGCCCTGGATGGGGAATTGAACCAGCGACCTTTAGGTTTGCAGGCCGGCGCCTTATCCACTGTGCCACAAGCCAGGGCTAGGACATTTTAATAATGTTAATTCTTTCTATCCATAAACACAATATATGCCTCCATTTATTTGTATCTTCTTTAATTTATGAAAAAATCTATTGATTGATTGATATTAGAGAGAGAGAGAAAGGGGAAGAGAGAGACAGGGGGAGAGATCAGTTTGTTTTTTCACTTATTTATGCTTTACTTGCTTTATTCTTATATGTGCCCCAACCAGGGATTGAACCCTCAACCTTGGTGTATTGGGACAATGGTCTAACCAATGGAGCCACCTGGCCAAAACTCTTCTTCATTTTCTTTCTTCAGTGTCTTACAATTTTCTGAGTACAGGTCTTTTCTTTTCTTGGTTAAATTTATTCCTAGGTATTTTTTTTTTTTTTTTTTTTTTAACTCAGTCTTAGTAGAGACTCAAAAATTGCCAGTGCCCACTGTATTTCAAGTCATCACGGTTGGGTATTGGGGAAGGTTTTCAATTAGCAATAATCGCGCCTTGAATAAACCTCATTGGCTACAATACTGCCACTGTGCAAAGCTATTCGTAGGTATTTTTGATGCGATTATAACTGGGATTGTTTTCTTAGTTTCCCTTTCTGATAGCTATTATTGATATATAAAAATGCATCCAATTTCTGAGTATTTATTTTGTACCCTACTATTTTACTGAATTCATTTATCAGATCCAGTAGTTTTTAAATTTTTTAATTGTTATTGATTATTACAGTTGTTCCAATTTCTTTTCCCTTTGCTCCCCTCCGCCCAGCACTCTTCCTCCCTCCAGCCATCCCAACCCCCTTCCCTCTACCCAGCTGACACTTCTCCAAATGTTCTCCATACTTATGATTCTGTTGCCTCTCTGGTTGTCTGCTTAGTTTGTTTAGTTTTTACTTTTTAGATTCTGATGTTGATAGTTGTGAATTTGTAGTCATTTTAGTGTTCATAGTTTTGACCTTCTTTTTCCTAAATATGTCCCTTTAACATTTCATATAATCATGGCTTGGTGGTGAAGAATTCCTTTAGTTTATCTTGTCGGGAAAGCACTTTATCTGCCCTTCCATTCTGAATGACAGCTTTGCTGGGTAGAATAATCTTGGTGGTAGGTGCTTGCTTTTTATCACTTTGAATATTTCTTGCCAGTCCCTTCTTACCTGAAAAGTTTCTTTTGAGAAATCAGCTTATAATCTTAGGTAACTACCTTTTTTACTCTTGCTGCTTTTAAGATTCTCTCTTTATCTTTAAACTTTGGCATTTTAATTATGATGTGTTTTG